>OX246741.1:14073724-14156631 GCA_945910005.1 Isoperla grammatica
CCATCGTATCCAGGGAAGGGCATGCCTGACGAGTATTTGGGCAGGTTAGTTGGCCACAAGGCCCAGCGAGAGACTTACCATCGTATCTAGGGAAGGACATGCCTGACGAGTATTTGGGCAGGTTAGTTGGCCACAAGGCCCAGCGAGAGACTTACCATCGTATCCAGGGAAGGGCATGCCTGACGAGTATTTGGGCAGGTTAGTTGGCCACAAGGCCCAGCGAGAGACTTACCATCGTATCCAGGGAAGGGCATGCCTGACGAGTATTTGGGCAGGTTAGTTGGCCACAAGACCCAGCGAGAGACTTACCATCGTATCCAGGGAAGGGCATGCCTGACGAGTATTTGGGCAGGTTAGTTGGCCACAAGGCCCAGCGAGAGACTTACCATCGTATCCAGGGAAGGGCATGCCTGACGAGTATTTGGGCAGGTTAGTTGGCCACAAGGCCCAGCGAGAGACTTACCATCGTATCCAGGGAAGGGCATGCCTGACGAGTATTTGGGCAGGTTAGTTGGCCACAAGGCCCAGCGAGAGACTTACCATCGTATCCAGGGAAGGGCATGCCTGACGAGTATTTGGGCAGGTTAGTTGGCCACAAGGCCCAGCGAGAGACTTACCATCGTATCCAGGGAAGGGCATGCCGGACGAGTATTTGGGTGGGTTGGATGAGTGGTGTAGCCCAACGCATGAGGCCGTGATGGCGTGACCTGTCTCTGTCTGCCACCAGTGGTTTAGGACTGGCACCTGGAACCACACATTGTTATGCAATACGTATTATACTTTCATACCGTGGTGCATTTATGACTCTATTTATATCACTGATACATTTTGTTTTTAATCACTTAAGAGTGAATGTGTGTATAAGGTTATATACCAGTACGAGAAGTAATGAGTGTAGACTGGACATATCTTTAAGTCGTATAGTTCATACATGGCAATAGAATCTATGTCTTCATACCAGAGGTTTTTTTTCCATTTTTTTTCCCCAACACACTATACATGTTTTTGTTTTTTCTTCACAACCTTTATATTACCTTTAAATATTATCAATTATTTATGTTGGGAACGTTAGGAGTTGTTATACTCAGGAATTTCTGTATGTATTGAAGTGTTGTAACAATATGATTTATCTTGATGTTCAATAAAGTATTATTATAATTATATTATGTCTTCATATAAACCAATCATATTATGTACCAGCCTTTTGGCCTCTCTTTAAACCAGCAAACAAATATAATACGTATATATACGGGGGAGGTTAAGTTAAACCATGTTACACTAAGTAAGTAGTACATACATCAAATACTTTCTCTGCCCAGGCCTTGGTTTCATGGTCGCAGTGTTCTCCAGCCACAAACAAGTTACGCAACCTGTAAAACAAAGAAAATGTTAAAAGCTTACATGGAAAAAAAATGACAATAGACAAGGTACTCTTGAGTAATGTGATTTTATGTATGATAAGCACATGTAAAATAGATTCCCGATTTGTGGTATGCATGGGTCAAGTTAATTTTAGTAGCTATTTAGCATTTTCTTAATACAATTAGGGTGTATTTATGCAACATGCTTCCATCTTTTTGTAAGACAAGCTAAGAGAGAACATTCTATTGAGGGTGTATAATTATATTTTAATACTGTACTTAGAAACATTAACTAACTGCTGCTGCAACAGTACAATAATGAACAAATCCACCATTTTACATATTAACATAATTATTCATTTTCTATTAATATTTTATGGGTCCAAGATGGCGGACAGAGAAAAGGAAGGTACAGTGGGGAAAGGACTAAAAACTAAAAAACCTGGGGCAAAATGCTGGGGCTGTGAAAAAGTAGTAAAGGTGGGGATACAGTGTGGAAAGTGCAAGATTTGGGCCCATTTTGCGTGTGCCGGGGTGGAAAAGAAGGACTATAGTAAGAAAAAGAAAAGTGACTGGAAATGTGGGTGCGAGAAAAGTGAGGTTAGGGAAGACACCACGAGGTCTAGCCTAGGCCTAGGCCAACAAGATAGCCTAGAGATAGACAATGACAGTGACATAAAGTGGAAAGTGGAATGTATAAACCAAATAAAATACATGAGGGAAGAGATCCTAAAACTAAAGAAGAGTGAAGATGAGCTCAATGAGATCCTGTCCGACCGAATAATGTGGGAGATGGAAATGGAGGGAAACATAAAGCAATTGGAAAATCAAAACAAAGAACTGAGGGAAATGTTAAAGAAGGAGACTGAAGGAAGACGAGAACTGAGAGAAGTTATACAAAAGGAGAGTGAAAGAAGATGGGAACAAGATAAAGAGACACAGCGGAAGATTTATAAACAAAAAATGAGACTGGATGCTGTGTCCCTAAACCAGTGCTACAGCACAAAATGCGTAGAAGCAATGAAACTAACTGAGAGGGCTGAGGTCATTCTTGGTTGGCGAGACAAAATGGAAACTGAAGAAGAACTAGGCCTAGGGGACAGTCCAGAACCAGTAAGCCTAGAACAAGAACCAGAGGTAGGCCTAGACCTAGGGAATGGGCAAGTGGTAGGCTTACGAGACTGTGATCAAGGGCTAGGCCTAGGCCTATGGAATGGGCCAACAATAGTAGGCATAGACCAGGTACAGGGACCAGGCCTAGGCCTAGGCAACAGGCCAACAATGGTTGACCTAGGCATTGACCAAGAACAGGGGCTGGGTCCAGGAAACGGATAAGAGGTACAGGTTCTAAACCAAGACCAAGGGGTAGGCTTGGACCTAGGAAACAAAAAGGATAGGCCTACCAAGGCATTACTTATAGGTGACATAGGGGGAAGAACGGCAGGACAATTCTGCACAGTTGATGAATACAGAGCCAGAGCATACCCAGGTATCAAAATAAGGGAATTACAACAGAAAATCCAAGAGTATGGTGATGAGAAAGTGGAAGTAGTGGCCATACAAGTGGGAAATGCAGAAAGAGTTGGTCCAGGCAACATAGAACAACTAATGACACAAGTACAGGACTTGCTATCAACAACAAAGCAGAAGTTTAAAGGTGCACAAATAACTATGTCTGGCCTCACCACATGGACAGGAACCAGTGCAAACATGCAAATAAAAACTATCTGTGAGAAGGAAAATGTAATATTCATAGACATGTCAGGATTGAAGGGAGTAACCGAAAACTGGAGGAGAGAAGCACAAATGGGGACACTAACTAGGAAGTACATAAGTAACATGATGCGGATGAACGAAAATGATCATACAGTAGGCGCACAAGTACAAATGCCATGTCAGAACACACAAACTGACAATACTCACATAGGAAAGAAGGATTTTCACACAAGGTGGGTGTGGAGAACAAGAAGAAAATAAGAATAAATCAAACGATGGTACAAGGGAAGAAACGTGACATTAGACCCAGAAGAAAAAGATGTAGGCCAAACCTCAGCAAACCTACAATGATGAAAATAGGAACCCTAAACATAATCACTTTGAATGGGAAAATCGAAGAACTAGTAGATGTCATGATAACAAAAAAACTGGATATATTAGGACTGAGTGAAACAAAATGGAAGGGGGTGCTACTGTACAAGCTACTGTGGTCGGGAGCAAATGAAGGCAAAAACGGAGTGGGCTACATAATCAGTCCTAAGTGGAAAGAATATGTCATATACATAGACAATATAAGTGACAGACTGATGAAAATAAAAATACAAGTAAACAAAGCAACCTTAGAGATTATCCAATGTTATGCACCCCAAGCAGGAATAGCAATGGTAGAAAAAGAGGCATGGATTAAACAACTAGAAGAAAGTATTACCGAGAAAAAAGTAATAGTCATGGGGGATCTCAATGCTAAGGTGGGGAAGGATAGAAAAGGCTTTGAAGAAGTACTAGGGGCGCATGGATACGGACCAAGAAATAAAGAAGGAGAGAACCTGCTACATATGTGTGCAAGGAGTGGTCTGAGAGTAGCAAATAGCTGGTTCATGAAGAAACACAATCAACAAATAACAAGATACTCCTGGGATGGCACATCGGAGTCTGTAATTGACTATATAATTATAAGCACCGACATAATCAGAGAAGTCACAGATGTTAAAGTAATACCAAGTGTATCGTTAGATGGAGACCATCGACTTCTGGTAAGCCATATGAGAGTTGACACCATAAACCAAGCCCATGGTAGTTACCCCAGGATGAAACTACCAAAAATCAAGATATGGAAGTTACAGGAAGAGACTGCCAGACTGTCCTTTAAGAAACTGATAGAGGATAAGTACCCAAAACAAGACCTGAAATCAGTAAAGGAGGAGTGGAAGCTACTAAAAGCAACATTTGTTAGTAGTGCGGAAGAAATATGTGGGAGGGCAGGGGGCAAAAGAAAGGAAAAGGAAACCGTGTGGTGGAATGAAAGAGTGAGAGAAGCTGTTAAACGTAAAAATGTAGCCAGAAAGGAAAATGATCAGAACAGGTCGGAAGAAAATGAAAACAAATATAGAAAATACAAGAAGGAAACTAAGAAAATAGTAATGGAAGAAAAGAAAATTTCTATGGAACTATTTGCAGACAAGTTAGAGAGGGACTTCGAGGCAAATAAAAAACTAATATATGGACTTATAAGAAACAAAAGAAATAAAGGAGATACGACAAGATATCTGACCGATAACACTGGAACACTTGTTACTGACCCAAATGAAATAAAAAACATGTGGAAAAACTACTTCCAAAAACTACTAAATATGCCTATCAATGAAAATCCTAACCAAACTCTAGAAACCAATCCAACAGAAGAAAGCAACACAAGCAACAATGGGGAAACAATCGGAGAAACTACAAGTAATACAATATCTAGACAGGAAGTAACCGAAGCAGTAAAATACATGAAAAATGGAAAAGCAGCAGGAGAAGACGAAATAGTAGAAATGATTAAAGCAGCAGGGGTGACAGGCATAGATTGGATATGGAGAGTTATTAGTGCAGCGTGGAGAAATAAGAAGGTGCCAGAGGACTGGGGGAAGGGAATAATAGTACCAACCTTCAAGAAAGGGGATAAGAAGAAGTGTGGAAACTATCGTGGAATAACCCTGATGAGCCAGTGTGCAAAAATATACGAAAAAATACTAGATCGTAGACTACGACAACAAGTTGAGCCAAATATGAGAGAGGAACAATACGGGTTTAGGGCTGGCCGCTCAACCATTGACCTCATATTTGCACTCAGACAAATAATGGAAAAAAAGTGGGAACAGGAAGAAGAAATGTACATGGTCTTCTTGGACCTGGAAAAGGCATACGACAGTGTCCCAAGAGCAAAAGTCTGGGAATGCCTAAAAGCTGCAGAAGTGGATAAGTGCCTAGTGTCAAGAATACAAAGTACATATGCCATAAGCAAGAGCTGCGTACAAACACCACTGGGTAGAACGACTTGGTTTGAAATAAACAGTGGATTACGACAAGGTAGTGTGATGTCTCCTACACTGTTCGCCATTGTGATGGATGCCATACTTCGAAAAGTAGAACCAACTGAAAACAAAATGTCAAAGACAATGATATTTGCAGACGATATAGTGAGATGGGGAGATTCCATTCAAGAAGTCCAGAAATGTATAGATAAATGGAATGAGGAAACACAGGAATTTAACATGAAAATAAGTAGTGAAAAGAGTGAAATGGTAATAGTAACCAAGAAAAGTAAACCAAACCAGAAAAAGATAACACTACGTGGAGAAGAGCTGTCGATTGCAGAAGAATTCAAATACCTGGGAAGTATGATGACAAAGGACGCCAAAATAACAGCAGAAATAACAAGGAGAATCGTACTTGCAGACAAGTTCTACCAAAGTGTACGAAAACTACTATGGAAAGAGGAAATATCAAGCAGATGTAAAATGCTATTATACAAAATGTACTTCCTCCCAATTTTGTCTTATGCATCAGTGACATGGACAATAGGAGGAAAGGACGAGAGCAGATTACAAGCAGCAGAGATGAAATTCCTAAGAAGTGCAGTGGGCGTAACGAAACTGGACAAGGTACGAAGCAAAACAATAAGACACAAATTAGGAGTGGAAACTCTGCAAGACAAAATAGGAAGAGAAAGACTTAGGTGGTATGGACATATGAAAAGAATGAAGGAAGACAGAATCCCAAGAAGAGAATTTGAACGTACATGTGGGGGAGTACGAAGAGTAGGCCGGCCAAGAGATAGATGGAGGGACCAAATAAAGCAAAGCATCGAAGAAAGAGGTGAATCATGGGATAGGATTAATGAAGAAAGACGCTGGGAAGACAGAAAGAAGTGGAGAGAATTATTAGAAACGGCAGTTATAGAAGAAAACGAAGAAGATGAGGTGCTGAGCCTGGCTAGCAAGCACTAGAAGATAGCCCGAGAAACTGGTGACTTGTCACCCCCCGACCCGACAAATGTTGGATAAGGGTGTTTGATATATATATATATTACAGAATTAACTGTATACATTTATTGCAAATTGGGAGCTATACATGATACAATCAAAATGAATTCAGATAATCAGCACTGTTTAAGTTGTTCAACCCAGTATATATATATAGAGAATAGATATACTTCTATGGATACGGTTGGTAACACACTCACGTTCTTGTCGAGTATTTCCTGCCGATCTTGACTTCGGGGTCTTCTCTTCGAATGACTCGGAGCGCTGTTGGTGCGGTGAACATCGCATTCACCCGATGGTCGTGGATCACTCTGAAGATAAGATTACAGGCTAAAATTATTGTATATTTTAGCCCAGATATGGATGTGATGTTTATGCATACACCAGCAAAGTTTTCATTGAATACTGTTTATAATAAATATGCATCAGGAATAAAACAAAGATTGATTTGTTTCTTAGACATATGGGAATACAGAAGTACTTATTTACAATTTATGGAGGCATATTTCTCCATTTTTGCAATGACAGTGTATATTATAATTATGACTCAGTCATAAGGCTGGTATAATTTAGTCATAGAACTACAATTTTTGTAACAACAGATATAGTAATACGTCCTAACACTAGTCCTTGATTTTCGCTGTTTTTTAAGTTAATCAAATTATAGAAAATATCTCATTTAATTAAATAAAAAATTTAACTCGCCTGAAGTATTGTCCGGGGTCTGGCGTCCTATCGGGCTTGCCCTCGTACATGACGGAGGTGATACCATAGACCAGCGGCCCGTAGCAGATGTAGGAGTGTCCCACTACCCAGCCCATGTCGGACGCTGTCCACCATATGTCGTCCTTGCCCATACCGTAGATGGTGTGCATGGTCCACGCAAGGGTGGCAACATGGCCGCCCACTGGCCTCACGATGCCCTTGGGCTGATCTAAACAAACAAACAAACAAACAAACAAACAATTATTAATCTAAGTTGTGGTTTTCATAAGCCCACAATCACATTTCATTTATTTGTCTTGTTTCATGTCAAATTTTGTCATTGTATATAAAAACACATCTATATTTTTAATAACACATATGTACCTGTTCTACTGTTTCCGTTTTTAATATCTATATTTGAACAGTAATAATAATATAACAAAACACAGATACAGTAAAAATACCCAAAGTTTTACACTCCCTTCCATCGCTATGTGACCACCGCTTACTGCTGTGAAAACCTGACAAATTCATTCATTTTATTCATACCATATTATATTATTTAAAATCAGTCATATTTGTAATGCTGGGCGTTGGTCACAAAACTATAGGGGGTGGAGCTTCAAGTTATGTCAAACTAAAAAATGTGCACTTAGTGAATAGATAATAAATAATGATGCTAAAACTAAAAAATCCAAAAAATAGGTGTCACCTGTCATGCACTACTCCATTACAAAACTTACATGCTTCTTCTCAAATATTACAATTCCCAAAAGAGCACAGCTCCAGACACAAAAAGTGACTGCAAACCCATACTAACGTTAAGTAAAAACTGGGGATATTAATCAATCAATATCTATTTCTGTACCAACTATAGAGTCGGGTCGGGTAGGGGGTGGGAGAAAACAAATTAAATGTGTCAAAAATAGTTTCAGGAAAATATGTTGAAAAAATAAACTGTTAAAGGAGAGGAAAAAATGAGGTTATATACCTGTAGTTCCTGATGTGTAGAGGATATAAAGTGGATCGTTTGCCTCTACTGAAACGCAGGGATGAGGGCTGGCCTTGGCCAACGCATCGTCCCACAATATATCCATGTCCGGGTCCAGCTCGGCACTCTCCACGTTGTAGCGCTGGAAGATGATGCAGCGTTCGGGCTTCACGGTCGAGATGGAGATGGCTTCGTTCAGGATGTCTTTGTAGCGAACCACCTAGAAGGGTCACACTATTAGTACAGGTCCTTGAAAATGGTTTTGTTTTAAAGAGCATTTTGTTTTTGAATCAACAAATTTTGGTTTCATTCAGTATAAATTATATTTTCTGTATTCTTACATGTATAACTATAGCTATTAATTTATGACATACATGGAGGTCTTCCCTGTGAAAAGTTTGAATATGTTATTATTCTGATTGGCTAGGGACACTGAGACAGCTTCAAGATTTTTCCAGTTTTTAGATTGAATCTGTTATAGAATAAAATTGTGCGTTTAGAATTTAGACCTGCCAAATTGTATCATCTGTCATCCTTTTCGCCATTAAAATCACGGATATGAATGTCCGTGATATTCACCAATTTATACCAATTTCAGAGGTTGTCGTTGATTCAATTTTACATTTTCTGGTTTAAAAGTGATCAGATCATACTCATTTTGAGAAACGAAATCATTTCTACACATATTGGTTTTTTCGTGATAAGTAGTAAAAAACATGAATACAAATCAACAAACCACTCTGTATGATTAAAACGGAAACATAGTTGAACAGGTAAAACGTTATAAGACCTAATAATTGGAATATACACTGTTCCTTGTCACATATAAAAACAATTTAAAAACGCAATATTTCGAACCCTGATCAGAGCTCTTCAACAGGCGAAAACACATTCAAACTTGGTGTGTTTTCGCCTGTTGAAGAGCTCTGATCAGGGTTCGAAATATTGTGTTTTTAAATTGTTTTTATATGTGACAAGGAACAGTGTATAGTCCAATTACTAGGTCTTATATCACTCTGTATGGTTTTGATATTTTACAGAAATCTCCTGTGCGGTGAGTTGGTCTCCTGTTTCCTGTTAAAACCTGTGATGCAGTTCTCTGTGCGCAGATACGAACCTTGCTGGGCTCCACCCCGCAGCTGGCTGCTATGATGACTTTAGGCTGAGCGTGCTCGATGCGGGCACACAGTTCTCGGGCAGCAAAGCCTGTTGGGAAACAGAAGGCGAAGTGTCAAAAACCAGGGAGGAACAATTTAAGACAGTTTTTTTCTTACAATATTAGACAATATTAGTAATATGGACAGAAATTGTAGAAAGAGCAGAGGAAGAAGAAAGTGAAGAGGAGGAGCCAGAGGAAGTTAACATGAGGGAAGCGTCAGGCATGGCCAGCCGGCTTCGATGTACCTAGAGGCCAGAATATGATGGGATTAATTTCCTAGCCCCAACCCGACTTCATTGTTGGACACAGGGAGCAGATATAAACAAATTAAAAATTATAAACAAGTTCCAAAGTGTGGGTTTAGTAACATTTTGGTTACATATATTTATTCAAATTGTAAGTTAAAATAATTAATTAATTAATGAGCAAGGACACCGTTCCCCATTTGCCCCATCACATCACGGTATTTATCATGCTCATGAGTTGGACACTGTTGAAAACGCTAAGGGTTGTTGTTTAAACTTTGATTAGTGGTTTACCTGGTGAAAACCCTACAATTTCATTTCAAAAGATTGAAAATGTACAATTATGTGCAGCTATACAAACATTTCCAGACAATATGCAGATTGGGTCGGGCCACATAAACATTTACCATTTATTACCTTCACTATTTCAACCAATCTCTCTAGATTTTCAATGCTTTAAAAAAAGATTGGTTATGCGGAAGCAACATTTTGAAGATAATCACCAACAAATAGTAGTTTATTAAGATCATAGTCGATAAACAAGTTCTCCCCCTCGAAGGGAAAACTTCTTTATCGACTAACCAACCATAAATTACTCGTTGATATGATAATTGCAACATTTCCTCGTGTAATGAGAAGCATGGCACACAGTATGCGATCTGGTGGAAGGAGTAGTGGTGAACGTACCTCCAAATACAACGGAATGGACGGCACCAAGTCTGACTGTTGCCAACATCGCAAAGATCGCCTCTGGGATCATGGGCATGTATATCAGAACTCTGTCTCCCTTCTTTACTCCTAGTTCAGCCAACGCTCCGGCCAACGCAGCAACCTGAGTCAAAACAAGGATCAAGTTCTCAGTAAGTTATTGAGGTACTGAAACATGTATTCATTAAGGAGGTACAAATTAAGGTGTCATACATAATAATATACGTATGGTTGGTTAACATGTTCTTTAGAATTTTTAAAAAATTAAACAAATTTCATGATTCAAATTAGCATTTATTTCTAACTACGTATATTTAACATACACTTATCTGAAATAAGGTAAAATGTGATGGTACTACCAATCACTATCACTTATAACGCTGTATTTAAAATATCCAACCACAGATAAGTAATTAGACACTTCGTCTGATTCAACGATTCAACCAGGAATAGTCCTGTTTTGGGGATTTTTAGAAATGTTTGGTCATTTTTGGTTAGTTCTCGTATCTTAAGAAATACATTACTATTTCTGGTACAAAAGTTCCAATTTTAAAATAAAACATTACAACTGATAGGTAATACAAAACTGTTATCTTTTGCTACATTTTGCAACTAAAATAAAAACAAAAAAACATGTATATACGTCAGCGACTGTACTACATGATATGCTACACACCTTCGTCTGCAGTTCGCCATAGGTGACGTGTCTTATGGTCTTGGTGACCGGACTGTCGTGAATCAAGGCCACTTTGCCACCCCTCCCCGCCTCCACGTGCCTGTCCACAGCATTGTAGCACGCGTTCAGCTCGCCGCCCACAAACCTGCACACAGGGGGTGGGAATACAATACTAGAGACACTTCAAGGCCACCTTGCCACCCCTCCCCACCTCCACGTGCCTGTCCACAGCATTGTAGCACGCGTTCAGCTCGCCACCCACAAACCTGCACACAGGGGGTGGGAATACAATACTAGAGACACTTCAAGGCCATCTTGCCACCCCTCCCCGCCTCCACGTGCCTGTCCACAGCATTGTAGCACGCGTTCAGCTCGCCGCCCACAAACCTGCACAGGGGGTGGGAATACAATACTAGAGACACTTCAAGGCCATCTTGCCACCCCTCCCCGCCTCCACGTGCCTGTCCACAGCATTGTAGCACGCGTTCAGCTCGCCGCCCACAAACTTGCACACAGGGGGTGGGAATACAATACTAGAGACACTTCAAGGCCACCTTGCCACCCCTCCCTGCCTCCACGTGCCTATCCACAGCATTGTAGCACGCGTTCAGCTCGCCGCCCACAAACCTGCACACAGGGGGTGGGAATACAATACTAGAGACACTTCAAGGCCACCTTGCCACCCCTCCCCGCCTCCACGTGTCTGTCCACAGCATTGTAGCACGCGTTTAGCTCGCCGCCCACAAACCTGCACACAGGGGGTGGGAATACAATACTAGAGACACTTCAAGGCCACCTTGCCACCCCTCCCCGCCTCCACGTGTCTGTCCACAGCATTGTAGCACGCGTTTAGCTCGCCGCCCACAAACCTGCACAGGGGGTGGGAATACAATACTAGAGACACTTCAAGGCCACCTTGCCACCCCTCCCCGCCTCCACGTGTCTGTCCACAGCATTGTAGCACGCGTTCAGCTCGCCGCCCACAAACCTGCACACAGGGGGTGGGAATACAATACTAGAGACACTTCAAGGCCACCTTGCCACCCCTCCCCGCCTCCACGTGCCTGTCCACAGCATTGTAGCACGCGTTCAGCTCGCCGCCCACAAACCTGCACACAGGGGGTGCGAATACAATTAATGGTTTTCGAGAACCTTCTCACTAGAGATACGTTGTGTTAGCGTTATTTATAGGTTTTAGATGCTAAATTGGTCATTTAATTATTGGTTTTATTTTTGAAACGCTACAAAATGCTAATTTTATATTATTAGAAGTGCAAGAAACCCCCTGATATACAAGGTTTTGACGGAAAGAAAAATATATATGCTACAAAATGCTAAATTTAAAATAATTAATGCTAAATTAAGAGAAAATTTTGGCTAAAAAGACGTATCTACTTATCACTATGCGGGAGGTTGCCATCAACATTTCTTTTTTTTAAATAACTTATTTCAAGGCAAAAGACAAATTACATTTTGTGTAAATAGCAAATAAATGACACTGCGCGTAGTTGAGGCATCCTCATAAGTCGTAGAACTTGTTCGTGGATTGTCATTTTGACTTGTATAAGAACTCGTTAAAAATGTATAAACCTAAAAATAAATACTGACAATGAACAGATGTATAGTTAAACTGATGATGATGATGATGATGATGATGGTTGTTTTAACATTTTATTTTTTCAAGATGGTTTTTGTTTTTAACAAGCGCAGAGGTTGCGTGATTTCATGATGATGATGATGATGATGATGATGATGATGATGATGATGATGGCGTCAGTATTTTATGTTATTTATTATTCTTAATTGTGTGAATACATATTATTATGCAGCGCTATTAATATTACGCTTAGTCAACAACATTTCAGATTGTTATTGTAAACTTGTTTGTTGGCACAATGTATGCTGTTATATATAATAAATAAATAGATGATGATGATGATGATGATGATGATGATGATGATGATGATGATGACGATGATAATGATGATTATGATGGTGATGATGATGGTCTTGCTGATATGTTTGAGTATGTTGAATCTATGTGAGCGCGATAATGGTTTTGGCTTTGTTACCCGGCACCTCCACCAAAGTCAACATCCGTTGAAAGAAATCTCAAAAGATGATGTAACATTGAATTTTTTATATACGGGCAAAGGAACAAGTAAACAGAGCAACGATTTATTGTTATGTTTACTTGTTCTTTTGGCCGTATATAAAAAATCCAACGTTACATCATCTTTTGAACGGTAAACGAAATGTGAAATGAAATGTGAAAGTGAAAGTTCCCGTGAAGCTACTCACCACTTGGTGAAGGGCTGGTTTGAGTCGTCCAGCACTTTGGTCCAGGGCTTGGTCCAGGTCAAGCCACGCCCCACCTCAGTGCACGTGTACTCACCACTTGGTGAAGGGCTGGTTTGAGTCGTCCAGCACCTTGGTCCAGGGCTTGGTCCAGGTCAAGCCACGCCCCACCTCCGCCCAGAACTCCTCCGGTTCCTCCAGAGACCTTTGGAAGGCGTCTCGGTACTTCTGGCTGTGGAACGGGTCGTGCTTGTAGATGACGTCTGGAGAGAAGAAGCCAATCAGTGATTACTACACTAGAGATGCACTCCCTACGATAAATATATACAGATTCATAAAGATGCCTAGTATACGTCATAGTTTAGGCAAATCTTTGTGATATAAATCACGCATATGTCGTTCAGCAATGTCATAAAGATAAAATAGTAAAATATGAACAGTTATTTAACTAATAATTTTGTATTTGTTAATTTTTTAGTAATACCCAGGGATGATTTGTCTTGATGTATCTAGCTAGGATTTGCCTAACTTAGGACAACTTAGGCTGGAATTCATAGTCGGCCCCTACACCTAGGGGCACCCATTGTTGCTATGGATTTGTTTTGTTTATGGGAAATAACATGGAAACAATTGTTACCTTAGCAACAATGGGCGCCCCTAGGTGTAGGGGCCGACTATGAATTCCAACCTTAGAGTTAGGCATCTTTGTGAATCCAGGCAGGACATATAAGACATGTATGTACATATTATGTTACTTTATAAAGTCTTTGCCTTCACTATAAGCTATACAGTTTAGAAACAAAATGAGAGTGTAAATTGTGTGTACCATATATATATACCACATATTTGTCAAAATATTCTCTTTTAACTTTCGATTTTTTCTTCTCTTTTAATAGTTCATTTACAAACACATATTTTGTTACGATTTTTATATGTTACTACTATATTATTATACTATTAAACTTTTATTATAGTGTTATATTAATTGTTGTACCATCATCGTTAGATTTTAATAATTTTAATAATCTCTTCCCGTTTTATTTCATTGTTTATTATTATACTGTTTGTAGTTACTTTTAGTACTGGTAGACAGTCACTCATTATGGCTGTATGAAAAGGAATACATAATAATAATAATGAATAAATAAATATCAGTATGCCTACATGCAGTCATTGAGTTCCGCCATAATACACACAATAGCATATTATGAAGCAGTCAAGTATAAAAATTAAAAAACTCGTCTAAATATAACAACATAAGAAAAGCGACGGATGAAGGTTAAGCGAGGAGCGTTTATGTAACAAAGAACATTTTTTTTATTTATTCTCAAAGTTTCAAATACAGCAAATGCCAGTTTATATTGGAGTCTAATAGTACATATTTGTAACTGGATACGAGTGTACAAAGTCGATTTGCCGCGACGTAACCACCATGATATTGTGAAGGCGTTGTTGTGTCACACAACTCATGCTGTTCATAACCCCTACAACTACTAAGATTACTATAAGTGACAGTTCAGAGATATAAGAACAACAGCAGTATATGATACTATTCATTCAAATGTCTTATAGACAGTCAAAATCATCCGCATTTTATAAAAATTCAATACATATAAAATGTACTTCAAAATTGTTGGCCGTGGTTGATGATGTCAATTGCTTACAAATTACCTGTGGCTATTGGGTTGATGAATAATGATGTCAATTGCGTAGAAATTATCTGTGGTTATTGGGTTGATGATGCCAATTGCGTGCAAATTACCTGTGGCTATTGGGTTAATGATGATTCTTGTTGTTTTACGTCTATATCACTGTCTAACATTATAATCAGTATGACTGTGACACATTTCAATAGTAATTTAAGAAAATAAGTATCACAGTCATACTGATTATAACGTAAAATACATTTATCATTCAGTCTGTAGGGCTTACTAAACCACAGCGCTATGGTAACTCAGATTTTCGATTTCGTATTTCAATCTCGAGATATGATTAAAACATGAAAATTGTCTGCTGTTTTTGACGTAGAGGTATCCTTAGCTCTTAGGTTGGAATTCATAGTCAGCCCCTACACCTAGGAGCACCCATTGCATTGCTATGGATTTGTTTTGTTTATGGGAAATAACATGGAAACAACTGTTACCTTGGCAACAATGGGCGCCCCTAGGTTTAAGCAAAGATTATTGAGTGGTTTAAGTTTAGTGTCGCACCAGTCACCCCATGGTGCAACGTGAGGTCGGTCACGTAATCCAGCCAGCGTCACGTCACACAAACCCCCACGTGCCTGCGAGTGTGTGAGCCGTCGCACTTCGCAACAAGTCACACGCGAAGCGAACAGCCTCGCTCGCTATTACGACGAGCGACGTCGAAGATATAAGTAAACTTCACCAATACGATTGACATTCATCTTATTCGAAAAGTCCGTCAGAGAATGAAATCACTTTGCATAATTCAAAGGTTAGCGTCGTGTATACTTGAATCACAACGATAACGTGTCGGGGTGTTCAACCTACGGTGTGCGACCCGTCTCCCGTTTCATCCCCATCACGAAGTGCAGACTTAGTTTTATTTTTATTTATTATCAATGTCAGAGGTGTCAGAATGTGTGTATCTGATACCCACATTACATGGTTCAATACTTTCGCCAAACTTATTGAATTCAAGGACAAAAAAGCATTAATTAATACAAGCTATATTGTTGCAGTTTTTTACCAAACTGTTTTTGATTCGCTTTTGTTCTTGAATTCAACAAGTTTTACGAAAGTATTGAGTCGTGTAATGTCGGCATGAGGTGGG
Organism: Isoperla grammatica; assembly: GCA_945910005.1. Taxonomy (NCBI): domain Eukaryota; kingdom Metazoa; phylum Arthropoda; class Insecta; order Plecoptera; family Perlodidae; genus Isoperla; species Isoperla grammatica. The sequence continues at coordinate 14,089,685 of OX246741.1, forward strand.
AAGAAATGATAGAAATGGACGTGGAAAGAAGAAACGCAACGTGGCAAGAGGTCAATCAGGAAAGATGGTGGGAGGATAGAAAAGTATGGACAGAATTTGTAGAAAGAGCAAAGGAAGAAGAAAGTGAAGAGGAGGAGCCAGAGGAAGTTAACATGAGGGAAGCGTCAGGCATGGCCAGCCGGCTTCGATGTACCTATATAGGGGCCAGAATATGATGGGATTGATTTCCTATCCCCTACCCGACTTCATTGTTGGACACAGGGAGCAGATATGAAAAAAAATTAATGTCACACTTTTCAGATATAGATCTGATTGTTGATTGATTGGATGATTGATAATTGAATCCCCCGTGTTATTATATTATTACCGAAAACACGACTATGTCGTTTTTGTTTTAGAAACTTAATAAAATAACCTCAACATTGCCACATCTGTTTACGTCTAAAAGGACGACACTATTTTTAATTTTATTTGAAAGTATTTTATGTCACAATGAAAAGTCGACGTTATAGGATTTACAATGGAATAGTACTTAGGGGCCAATTATTCAGGCCCATGATAATAATATTCACTAATAAGTATTCCTAAATACTAATTCACAACAGACACTTGAACCTTGACTGCAGCAGGGCAACCTTCAATTCATCATCACCTCCACACACTAATTGTCAACAGTAGGCCTACTTCATGCTGATGATTGATGTTATTGTGTGCAGACATAAACCGCCAGGAAGATCAAGAAACACTGTGAAGAATGGATTTTATTGCTTTTTTATAGTTAGGTATTTATCAAATAAATCTAAAGTAAAACTAAAGTTATGATTTTTCAGCTAATTTAAATTTCAATTGTAACTCTATTTTTAGAGTATACGAATTAAAGTATCTTAATTGGTGTTTATTTAGATTGTAATTTATAATCTTAATTTTAACAACCTTTATGAATATGTTGCTAGTTTGTACTCGAGTATCTTCATCAAAAGGTGTTATTGGAAGAAAGAAGAGTTTGTAACCGAGAGAATATTGATTCTTAAGTTCATTATATAATTTACTACTGATTTGTAAAACCGTCTGGGCGTCTGCTGAGATATATTATATAGTATATGAAAACATTTTTACGGTGAAACCAATCCAACGTTTATTTAAATGTTTTCATACTATACATTTTGCAACCAACAAAATCTAAGAAATCATATATATATATATATATATATATATGAATATTTTTCAAGAACACTCTTGACACTCTTGAACACTCTTATATATATATATATCGTGCTGTAAAGAAGAATCGCCCATTTATTTGACGCAGTTTATTTCAGCCAAATTTTACAAGAATGAAATGTATATATAATAATTTATGAACGAATGAAGTGTAATGTAGTGGTAGATACTTTTAAAATTATGAATGATATTATGTTTTAGATAGTATACCAAATACGTTGAAATTTGTTGCGCGAGCACGAGATTCTATACAAAATAAATTCCGAATAGTGCCAAAAGTACTTTTTTTTATATCAGTGTTAATTTGTGGAACTCAGTTCTTCATGATCTTCGCAATAAATTTGAAGGATTAACATTTACATTAAATAGCCCTCGATATGTAACATGTTATACCATATATTATATTATGGGCATTGTTTGTGATTTAAGCTTTTATATTTAGAACTGTTGTTTATCCTTTTAGTTCTGCTCAAAGTGTGTCTTCTTGTGTGTTATATTGATGAGTTAAATTTGCACCACTTATCGGAAATGAATTTGTGCCGCAAATAACCATACTTGATTGACTTATTTACGAATGCGATCACGCCAGCCCAGCATGCATGCATGCATGCACGAGGGGCATTGACAATGAGTTCGAAGGCCGTCAATATCATCGTACTTAGATATTCAAAGAGGAAGTCGTTAGAATTATGAAATGTGAACTTGATTACAACAATAGTATGATTATAATGACAATTAAATGGTGAATAAAACAGGTGGTTTGCAGTATTAAATAAATTAGCTTCTTATTTGTAACAAGGTTGATTAAGGTTGATTAACTGGCATCAGTGTACCTCATTATTTAGAATTGATATGAGTAAATCCTATATATAGTTTCTGAAAGGTTAGAGCAAGAGCAACATTGAAATACGCCACGTGTTAGCAATAAACTAACCTAACATTGCGTAATTAAACTGCATGCGTGAAATGAGTCATTAATCACATTTGAACATATTGAGTCACATTAGAATCGGATTACTATGCCCACCAATACAATAGATGTACCGACATTTGTGTACTTTAAAAGCAACACGAGATTTCAAAATATTGAATTTAAATTAATTTTTTTTTTACAGAAAAACAGAGAATAGTCCTATTAATATCAAATATTAATATCGTGTAGTATTTTATCTATTTAAAAATATAAAACATTATTTAACGTTAATTTCCACGTATAGGTAATTCTGATAACGTCCAACCCTACATAATTCATGTTTATAATAAAATCACTATGAAACACAAGAACATACGCGTTTATAAAATTCGCACTAAAATATCTGATTTTATAAATTATTAAAAGTAATTGTAAAACCATTAATTTATAAAACTTTAAGCAGTCTATAATGATGATGATGATGATGTTTGACACAACACGTCAAGGTCACCAGTGACATTCAACGTCACCCTGTGACACAGACAAAGTGGGCGGGGCCACGGACCACAAACACACACATCAAACAGCGACGAGTTTGACAGACAATCTGAATGACAATCACTTCGAGATGCCGGCCGTTTTAATAGTGTTTTGTTTGGGGGCGTCTGGGGGACGCCTCAGTCTACAGTGTGATCCACCGCTAACGTCGTTCACGCTACTATCTAGTGGGGCCATTCCTGAAAGTTGCCACGGTGACAATACTCACTTTAAGTGATATCTACGTAGTTATCACTTGCTATTGGCTGATTGCTGTGGCGAACCGCGAGGAAAACACTCAATCAGCCAATAGCAAGTGATAACCACGTAGATATCACTTAAAGTAAGTATTGTCAACTTTCAGGAATAACCCCCCTGAACGCCGCCACTTTTCATAGTTTCAACGTGACGTCAGAGTGGCCATTCGGATGTCATTTATGATTTTACATAACAGAAGAGATGAGCGTGTATAATTTCTAAATTCCATAAAAGCAGGGTTTATAATTTAATACACGTAAGACAAAAATCACAAATTACCAAACAAATAATTAAATTTAAATTAAATTAAAATTAAAATAATTTTATTTATAAAAGAAACACGTGAAATCTTAACAAAAGAGTCCATTTTCAAAATTGATCTAGGAGTTAATAACGATCCTTGAAATTTTCAATCACAACAATGCACAACAATGGCAAATGAACCTTGACATAACGTTTTAAGATTTAATTTTTATTGTTGTGCATTATTGTCATTGAAGGTTTAGTTAGAGGACCGTGATTAACTCTATCTAAGGGTCCTAGATCAATTTTGAAAATGGCCCATTATACATGTTTTGATTCTATTAAAGTTGGCTTCAACTGTTTCTCCGTGACAATATAAATATGTCACCAAGATGGCCACCAAGACTGCAACCAAGATGGCCACCAAAATGGCCGCCACTATCAATAAAAAAATAAAATGCTTTGATTTGATTATTTGGTGTATAACGACGTACTCGACAACTTGGTCCTGCAACGTCGGCCTTATAGCCATTACAACAGACAGAGCTATCCTGTACGAGCTGTACCTCGGTCCCAGACGGGGATATAGAAATTATGTTAGAAATCACTTTGACAAAAGAAAGTTGCAAATTGTACACGACCCAAAAGGGTCTGTTTCCGGTATGTTTCTCAAGTTAATATATTGATATATTCCCATGCACTTTGATGCACCCAACGTCCGCCCAACTCTAACACACCCACCTACTAGGCAACAGCTTTGACAAGCTAATCGACTGCACTCGCAATGGAAATGGGGACGAAATGGACTGGTACGAATACAACAGTGAATACGAAATGAGTTGAGATGGAGGCGTCAAACCGGATGCGATGTCAATAAGTGGGAAATGGAACATTTGTCTAATCAAACCCCCACCCTTTTGCAAAAGGGTGCACGGTATTTACAATAAATATAAACGTATATCTAAAGCTGACATAATTTGATTACTTTAGGTAAATCGTAACAATGTGTACGTGTGTGACTCAGTCTTGTGAGTTTATTCCAGCTTCCAATCCAATGCAGAAGGCCCAGAGTTCGATTTCCGGTTCGGACTGGGGTTTTATAGCTTTTCTTTTTTAAATTATTAACTTCAGAACTTGTGAGTTCTCCGCAAGCGGCAAGCGTGATAGAAAAATACTTGACAACAAAATGGACCTAAATAATTATATGTGAATGGTGACGACTTAGGAGCCGTCATAGCAACGAAGAACATAATACATTGTATAATGTACCCCACTGATAATCAATTCTAGTAACCGAGTGGGAAGACTATAAATACACATTTATTTATTTACATGCCAATTTGAGAATTATTTTTTAGTTCTTTTAATTGCTTTTCCATTTCGTTATTAAACATCTGATTTGCAAAGGAAAATGCAAGAAAATGAGTTTTTGGCGCATTTGTCCTTGATATGAATATGTCCTGCTTATTTCATTATGCTCTCATCTTTAAATTTGCCCAAATAACACAGTTCAAGCTAGGAAGGGATCGCTCGAGATGTTTCAGACATGTGAGAAGAAAGATAAAATCATTTTTGAGGGACAATAACAGAGGGAACAGATTCGGGGCGAGAGTGGGCAGAGGCAGGATGAAAATAAGTGGGAGTTGAAGAAGAATAAAATAAGGCGATGGGATGAAACATGTGGCAGGTTATGCTGATACAATGAGTCCAAGAAGTGGGTGGCTATACACCGATCCCCACACCAAGCTAGTAGGAATACGTTTTAAATTCGCTTTTATCACCCATCTGTATATAAAAAAAAGTTGGAACTATAGTCAAAGAAATTGGGGAGAGGGGGAGAGGGGGGGGGTAGTAGAGCCCTTGGACGTCTGGGCAATATAGACGTTTGGATTACGCACACCAGAAATAATTTCATATTTCGCTCTTAACACGATTCTGCCTAAACTACAAGTTTGAACTAGTCTAAAATATTAAATCCCAGTAGAACAACGTGAAGCGAAGTGTAAATTTTAACTATTTGCGCAGCGTATTGACTGAAATCAAAGATGAGCTGTACGAAGTACTCGATATGTTGGTAATATGCAAATACATGTTTCGTACTGCGGTAGTTCTATACAATGTTCTCCGAACAACGAAGCTTTATACGTGGTAAACGTTCAACAAACATTTCCATTAATTTGGAATCGATCACCGCCACAACCACCGAAACTTGATTGCTAGTTCCTTTCAAACAACTCGTGTATATAAATCCATGAATGTTAACTCGTAGGTTTTCTCGGACCGATGGATGTAAATGTTGCAAATTTTCGGGTTGACTGCCGCGCTCTTTCTTGAACCAATTTTGGTCCTTAAAAGGACCGTTTTGTCGACGTTTCGGCCAAGTTTCATTGGCCATCTTCTTGTCCTTTTAAGGACCAAAACTGTCTCAAGAAAGAGCGCGACAGTCAACCCGAAAACTTGCAACATGTACATTCATATATATATATATATATTATATAGTCATACATGTAGATCCATCCCAGTAGCCAGTCCATATCATCGATTCATTGCATATGTTCGAATAATGGTATCCTTCCTCACCTTTCGAACATATTCTTTACTCCTCACCACAATCATGTCAACAACATCAACTCAAAGATGACTCCAGAGTAAAATGTTGCGTAATATCGTTCTCTCGTTTGCTCTCTCATCTCTGTGATGGTGTGAGTCTGTATGATTTCATTTAGTTACTTATAACCTTAGATATTTCAAACAGATAACGGAATAGGCAACACGCGTACGATTTTTTTGTTAAACCAAACACTTAGTTTAATAGTATTAGATACAAAAAGTATATTAATGCAAGTCACACGTAAAAAAGAAATTTTTAAATAGGTTTAATGTGGTCGCATTTTTTGAAGTTTAAACTGGGGATCTGAAACGCGTACAGGTGGCTGTGACGCAATGGTTCTGTAGACTTGGCAGAACAGACCAATCGCTGAGGCGGTGAGCGTACGCAGAACAAAACTATGACGTCAAATCCACTCTACATGGCGGCGGCTCGTTTTTCGTGCCCTTTTATTTATCGTTACTAAACCAATTATTTTGGGGCATAGACTGATCCGTTTTTTCAAAATTCAAAGACACAAAATTATTAAATGAGAGACAAGGTATTTAAAAATCGATAGCAATTTTCATACGCGTGTTCCCTATACTAATAGTGTTTTTGTTCAAAACGTATATCGAAGGGAAAGTAAATACACCTCATTCACAATATTGTTTCAGGCCAAGTATAGAGTTCTCCCTAATGTCGCTTAGCAGCCCCTAGGGACATACACAACACAACGGGCACGGTGTTTGAGAGTGGATATGTAGGAGTTTAATTTCATTGAAGTGGTACTGCAACTTCCACAGTCATGTTCACTTTCCTCACATTCCCTCAAGCTACTCAACTCAAATAAATAACGGTGGAGCGTTTTTAAAATGTGTCTTTTTCCATTTCATTTCAGTAGCCTAATTCTATCACCTACTGTCGCTGACGACAACAATAACAATGTCGTTTGGCAAATATTTGTCCGAAAAATGCGTTTACATGAAACCAGGGTTCAAAATTTAATTCAGGAAGGAGCTTCCCGTTCCCGCAGCTCCTTCCCGTGATTAGTATAATTATGTTGGCAACACTGCTAATTAAGATGACAATTAGTGGGTGTTACATGTAGATAAAAACGCCACGTGACATCCATGCCCAAGCCAGGATTCAAACCTGTAACGCAGGAAATCGACCACGACTACCACAACGGTACATATGATAAATAAGCGGAAATTGCATATAAACATTTTTCTTATTATCCACGAAGTATTATTATTATAAAATCATATATTATATAGTAAAATCTATAAATTCAAAAACCACTCCTGACTCAGAATCGAGCCCAGGTCTTCCACTTGCTGGGTGACCGGGACAGGCAAATTAATATCTGGATGATATTAATGATTAGCTGCAGTGTATGTTCACCTCCATACATATATTATGTTAAATGCACAATAGCCAGATATTAAATGCATGTCGTGGTTAAAGGTCTAGGAGCCCACCCGGCAAGTAGGAGACCTGGGCCCGGATTCACAAGAGGTCCTAAGTCTCTTTTTGGTCTTATCTTTAAAACCGGCCTAACTTTGAACCTCTTGTGAATCCAGGAAAATATGTGAAAACAGATTTAAAAACATATTATTGGAGAGTTCATTGTGTTCTTGTTTTCCCCAGGAATCAACTTCTTCATGAGGTATGAGACTGGTTTTACAAGAGGTGCAAAGTTAGGCCGTTTTTAGAGTTAAGACCAGAAAAAAGACTTAGGACCTCTTGTGAATCCGGGCCCAGGGTTCGATTCCAAGTCGGAGTTCGTATTTTAATGTCTGTATTATTATCATCACAACAAATTTCCCCACTCGAGTGGTTCCCGGATAAAAATGTACTTGAATGATATAATACGATAATCTGCGCGTGGTGATTACAATAATTGAATCGCTTTGATGTGTATATTCTGTAAGTGTAACGTTCCGGTTATAACCACTGCACATTTCAGTGTGAACTTACTTTGAATAATTAGAGAGATTTATACGGGTGAGTTGCATGGGTGAGTTGTCAGTTAGCTCAATGGATTGAGCGAGGGTTTTTAGTCACTGACCGAATACACGATTAAACGGTTTAGAGGAAACGAAACAATACACCCGAACAAACTTCAGAGGGCTGAAAACAGAACAATCCAATAACGGACCGATGAAAACAATGTTGCGAGAACTCACTTTCAGTACGATCGTTTGAGTTGGGCTTTTATTGACCTTTGAAAGTGACAACATAGGCAGGAAAATAGTTCCTTAAATACACATCAAAAGGTGGTAATTAGAAAAAATATAAAATTCAAAAAAAAAATATGTTACGGTAGAAACCTCCAACCCCGTCAGAAAAGCTACAGTTAAGCAACCTCGGGCTAGGTCAGGAGTATGTTTGGGTGTCCACTCTCCTCCGAAACACTACCACCGTTGGTTAGAGCAGATTGTAGGGTTCGAGAGTTTGTGTAACAGCTTCGTTCTTCTCGTCAATTCTGCTCGACAGTTCAGGTTACAAATTACACCGTCCTTTCTGATTGGACGTAAAGCCGATGGTCCCCTTAGTACTTTTCAACAGGAGCAGGCTACTTGCCGGTACCAGGCTTCCTCTCCTCCGTTCCTCACTATCATTCATCAGTCATCAGACTAAATAGAGCACTGTGCCTTACACTTAGGTCCAGTCTTACAATGTCGCAATAACAATTTATTCGGCGAATAGCTTGTTGTCTTCATGGCAACCACCAATCAAAACCCTTGAAATCCTCCGAATAGTTCAATTGCTACAAATATCTTTCGTATTAGGAGATTGTAAGACTGGCCCTTACATTAATTTCCATAAAATAAATAAGTTATATACAAATAATGGTGATATACGCACCTTTAGCATCGGACAACCCCCGCTGGTTGATCCTTCCATTGCGAATCCGACTTTGAAACAGTGACGCGGGATCGATGTCCAAGATCTTATCTGTTGTCAACATGATTACGAGCGGTGGTCAGTACTGCGCGGACACTGTCGAGCTGTTGTATGCGAGCACAACACCGGACGACTGGCCGTCACGAGGCCCAACTGTCCCACCACACACTCGGAGGGTGAAGGACTTTGATCGCTTTTCACACGGATTCAATGCGAGGTCATAACATTATAGACATATAAATAATCATGAGTATTACTTCGTCGTATATTAATGATAAATATTTGACAAATAGGCTCGCTGGCTCTCTTACATCGCATCACGTGCCGAGGTTGATTTTCTTTGTGTTGGCGTAAATAATTGGGATTTGTTATTTGCATCATGCATGGAGGGTTACTGCTCGCAACTATGAACCAAAAGGTTGCTTGTTCGATGCCGGTCGTGGGCAATGAGATATGGCTTCGTTTAGTTCATTTCTGGCTCTTCAAACTGTATAACAATTCGCATCTTTATACTGATGTTTACAACCGTGCACAGTACAAGATTCCGTTTTGACCATATTATGGATTTGTTACAATATGTAACATTCCTAAACATGTCAACAGTTTATATTTCTCAATATTGACACATCGGTACGTACATGTTAATCTACAACGTAATGTTTCAAATTTCCGACTCCAATTTGGCCAGTACAAAGTTGACCATTTACTCTTTACCTACGCAACATTTTATCAGTCTGTTTCCGCTCGTTTTCAATTTTTCTTTTCTATTGTTCACTTTTATGGTTATTAATTTATTTAATTAATTATAATAAATCTACAAATATGTCCAAGTTTGCTCGGCTACAGATTTCTAAATCGCGAACTGAAGCAGGAAGTTTGTGTTGTTCACTAAACAATGGTTTCTTACTTCTTATATAACGAAGTGCATTTTTATTTACAATTATAATTTATTATTCATTAGTGGAAACATCCGTATGTATAGTCAATTTAAAAACGCATTGTAAAGAAAACTAGTTGTCTTAACAAACGCCATATTGGATATGTTCTTTAAATGTAAATCTGAAATGAAATCGTAAGCAAGCTCGGTTCCGTCTGATCGATGTTAAAATAACAGAACAATGGTAGCTCGGATTCACACCGTCTTTCTTAGCTACTTATCATGTATTCTTTCTGTCAATCTAAAGCCTCAGAAACCTATTCTCCATGACCACTGGTGTGAGATTATCGAATATTTTCAATTCAAATGTAATTAATTAGTAAAAATAATAAAAAATATGACATATTCAGAAATCGTTTTAATAATTACCAATTGGGCATTCGTACACATCCTGAACTCGCGCAAAATTAACGTGATTAGTAAGATCTTGAGAACCTACATAATATTAAAAAAGTGGTAAGGTAGGTCTCTACTAACACTATTTAATTTCGAAAGAACTAGGCACTCGATTAAAAAAAGTTAGAAATATATTAATCCTTACGCTCATTATTTTGCAAGTTCATTAAAAACAATTAATAATTATAATTAGTTCCCAAAATGACAACCATAAATCATAATGATTGCAATACCTATTTTAAATTTTGTTGATCCAGTTTTGGCGTTTAGATATTACTATAAAAACCTTTGATTTTGAAATGTGTTCATAGTTTGAGGATCATCTTTCCCGAAACGAAGACGAAATATCTAAGAGGTGGGTGTAATAGGCGATACATTCAGTCTTATTTCGTGTTGCTGTTCTTGGTGCTTTTAACCCAGTTTCACCATTGAGTTTACTAGTGTGTAGGTTTCACTAGTGACGCAGGCGCGGGCTAATGCTAATCTGATAAAACGTCCCACGCACTTCCACGCATTTACACAACAAAGTAACAGAATAACGTGATCAGCTCTCCCAGGCGCCTCTCAACAGAACTAACGCCGCCATAGTGTTAATAACTCTCTGGTTCATTTTCCTCAGCTCTCCCACTCCCAGGTGTCAAACACGGTATTCTTGACAGAACTAACGCCGCAATTCTTTGGTTCTTTTAAGGTGGAATTCATTTTCGGGAATTGGATCGGGAATTGGAATTTATTTCATTTTTTTTTTTTTTTTTTTTTTTTACCAAAACGCAGTTTTGGTAAAAACTAAAAATTTTGTTGACAGATTTTCGATATTGTGTTGCAATCTTGAGATATAATTACAAAATGAAAATTGTCTGCAGTTTTTGACGTAGAGGTATCCTTTGCTCTTAACGCCTCGAGTGTCACCGCTGAGCTACCTCTATCGGTTACTCTGTATGCAAACACCCCACACCCCACCCACAGCACCGGCTGACACGACCGCAAACAGCGACCGCAAACAGCGACCGCGACCAGGGCCCAACAGTCCGGTCGCCGGGTCGCGGTCGCGTCTACGACCACGGTGAGGTCTACACACGGTGAGGTCTACACACGGTGATACTACGTCATGGATCGCCTTCAAATGTGAATATTCATGTAAACTAAATGAGTTATTCCTGTTTCATTGTTCGAGCTGGCGCACTTTCTCAGTCGGCAATACGAAAGCGATTGATTTCATATTTTCTGATCGCAACGATGCGTTATGGAGACCCGTTGGGGAGACTTACATAGACTTCGGACGAACATATTTCTAGCGGTTCACTACTGAAGTCTAAAGAGTAATCTCAATATGAAAACAGCGAGAAATTATTGGTTTGTTTTAGTAATATCTTGAAAACGCTTCACACATTAAAAACAGTGATCAGTGAAAGTGAATGTGAAAAGTTTCCGAATTGTGGTTTCCTAAGATCCAAACAACCGTATTCAAAAAGTTTAAAATAGTTTTAACGTTACCGAGTAATTAATTGTAATGATTTCACATTACCAATAGACAGTAAAAACAGCAATGATTAAAAAGGGTTATTTTTTTAATTAGTTTATAGTTCTTACAAAACCGCAATTCGGGAATTTATCACTGAATTAATATTGTGTAGCATTCTCAAGACATAAACAAAAAACGTACATTTCGTGCGGTTTTAGTGAGACTATACCCTTTGACGTGAAGGACTGAGCCAAGCAACATTCTCCAGTCTTCGTCTTTGACTTTCGGTTTCTCTATCACATATTTACGTTAGACAAACACGTATTTTACCCAACCCTCGATTTACATACGTCGGTTATATATTGTAAATCGTCTTCCTTGCACAGCTGACGAGATAAATCGAGCCACAAGTAGACAGAGACAGACAGACGGACAGACAGACAGACGGACAGACAGACAGACAGACAGACAGACAGACAGACAGACAGACAGACAGACAGACAGACAGACAGACAGACAGACAGACAGACAGACAGACAGACAGACAGACAGACAGACAGACAGACAGACAGACAGACAGACAGACAGACAGACAGACAGACAGACAGACAGACAGACAGACAGACAGACAGACAGACAGACAGACAGACAGACAGACAGACAGACAGACAGACAGACAGACAGACAGACAGACAGACAGACAGACAGACAGACAGACAGACAGACAGACAGACAGACAGACAGACAGACAGACAGACAGACAGACAGACAGACAGACAGACAGACAGACAGACAGACAGACAGACAGACAGACAGACAGACAGACAGACAGACAGACAGACAGACAGACAGACAGACAGACAGACAGACAGACAGACAGACAGACAGACAGACAGACAGACAGACAGACAGACAGACAGACAGACAGACAGACAGACAGACAGACAGACAGACAGACAGACAGACAGACAGACAGACAGACAGACAGACTGACAGACAAACAGACAGACAGACAGACAGACAGACGGACAGATAGACAGACAGTTGATTGCGGGCCAGATAAATAGAGCGGAGAAAACCACCCCGCTTCGATCAATCGTCTGGAGTAAACGTACGATGCAAGATTGGCCCAATTCAACTAAGTCCTTGGCTAGTGTGGCGTTCAAACTCCAGTCAACATTGAGAACGTTTTCATTGTTTTCATGTGACCTTATTGGCCTCGTATATGATTAAAGCATAACTTTAAAAAATGAGATGGTATAATTTTTAAATTGCATAAACGCAGTGTATAAAATTAAGAATACATTAATGAATTAAAGATTAAAAATCACAAATTACCCAACAAATCAATTTTATAAAAAAAAAAAATTAAAAGAAAAACACATCTCAAGGGAATGAGGAGAACCACAACAACTCTCCATCATAACCCATACTTTCAAACACAAATTAAAAGAATTTCTATTAAGTAATGTATTTTATATCTAGAAGACCTCTGTTCTTTTCCCCCAGCCCCATCCATAGAATAAATTATATAAGTTATTATTACTTATCAAATGAATGTATTAAACATGTATTACCTTGTATGAAACTAATTGTAGGAATTCACTCTATCTCGCGTATAAGAGAAGAATATCTATAGGCCCTACCATGAAGAGAATTATGACTGTGCCAATACAGCGGAAACAAAATCAAACATTGTGTGGAATACAGAGGCACAAGGAGTCATCACGAGATAACTGAGAAGAAGCAATATTCAAATATGAAAGAAACATGACAATCAGAAACCCAAACCCTTCTGGCATTATGTGAGCTTTTTATTCAATAGAAGCTCTACACTTGTATTTCTTTTTGTCTAGATCCGTCTTATTAGATGAGCGTAGCGAAGCGGAGTGAATCTCTCCATACAACTCGATCGGCGCTTTGTCTGTGTGTCTGTATGTCTGTCTGTATGTCTGTATGTATGTGCGCTAAATTTTGTTCGTCGCGCACAGGTCAAACGGCTTGACGTATTTGGCTGAAATTTTCTGTCAACATTTGTGATCACTAAACTCGATGCTGTTAACATAACCAGGAAAATTCGTCAAGATGCCAACCTACAAAAAAGTAATTACTGAAAAATAAAATTTGGTTATTGATTTAATTAAATGAAAACTTACCAACGGATTTAAATGATGTTTCACTTGTAGATAATAATCAACGGTACCAACACTTGACAAAAGTTTAAAAATTGTAAGTTTATCCGCCCTGTTATAAAAAAATATTGTTTATTTACTACAATAATTTCTTCATTTTTACAGTGTTCCACCGATATGATTCGCATTTGGGGACTATTGCAGTTAGATGTACATATGTTACACCAAACATAGCGTACGTAATTATACATGTTCATTTATGTTTGGAATCTCGATAGCTGTCATAGAATGGGTACAATGACGTAAGATGCCAACCTACAAAAAATTAATAACTGAATAATATGTTTTTTAATTTATTGAATTAAATAACCATTTGCACACGGATAAAAATAATTTTTTTCTTGTAGGTTCACATCAATAATACTAACACTCGACAATAGTTTCAAAATTGTAGCTTTAACGGCCATGTTATAAAAAAATATTGTTTATTTACGGCAGACATTTTCTTCATTTTTACAGTGTTCCACCGATATGATTCGCATTTGCGGACCATTGAAGTTAGATGCACATAGTATGCTGCCGAAATGGCTTACGCAGTCAGACCTTTCTCACTAATTATTTGGAATTTTGATAGCTATCATAGAATGGCTACAATGACGTATTATGTTTAATGACTTTCACGGCAAAAATGCAAACGCTAACAACGAACTTGGTCGACAAATTAAAAAGCTTTTATCATAATTTAAAAGCGGGTTATTGTATGATTAAACAATATTACATTTTAGATATAGTCTATATCTACATTATGGAACTTTCCATACACTGATAGGTTTAATAGTTTATGAATGAGAGCATATTGAGTAGACCACGGTCGAATGAACAAATGCGGCGATCCATTGAAAAATCAACTTGAAGGTTTTAATTTATTTAAAGTCGATCGATGATAACTGCACTTGTAATATAAATCATTCAAATTGTATGTACTGCAAGTTGAGATTAAGCTTGTGAATATTGTAGAAACAAATATGCACCTACCGCTATTAGTTTTTTATTTATTGAGTGTTGAAAAGCGTTGGAATTCCCTATGTTATACATTGTAACTGAACAAAAACCTACACTTTCAATCGTATAACTTTGCGTAGCACCTTCAAAAAGTAATAAATTTTCGTCCTTAATGTAGATAACTTCATGACTAACATGAATACGTTTGAAAAAGATAGTCGAACGCGATCCGTTTTCGAGATATTCGCGTTGGTGTGTCAATTTTACGTCAAATCTACTCAAATTAGAAACTATAAATATACTTTATTAATAAAAAAAAATATATAATTTCAAGATGTTCAGTATTAAATGCTACTCACATGTAATAATTCTTGAAATTCATAATTTAGAATAAAAAAAAGTATTTTTCATGTCCATTTAATTTGAATAGTTTAGTTGTTGTATTGAATGGGTAGTTCACTTCATCGATCGACTTTAAATAAAACTTCTCAACGGATTTAAATACTATTTCGTGCAATTATTAGCAACATATCGAGAAATAATGTACACAAATTCTAAGATTGTAACTTAAACCGCCATCTTGTAAACAAGAATTTTGTTTATTTTAAAGGTTTTTTTTGTAAGAGTAATATGATATTCAAGAGATTTGTTTGATTAACAAAAATCGCTCATCTGGCAACGCGGAGCGTTTTCCTAGTTAGATGAGCGTAGCGAAGCGGAGTGAATCTTTCCATACAACTCGATCGGCGCTTTGTCTGTGTGTCTGTATGTATGTATGTCTGTATGTATGTCTGTATGTATGTGCGCTAAATTTTGTTCGTCGCGCACAGGTCAAACGGCTTGACGTATATGGCTGAAATTTTCGGGACACGTTTGTGACCACTAAACTCGATGCTGTTAACATAACCAGCAAAATTCGTCAAGATGCCAACCTTCAATAAATTAATTACTGAAAAATAAAATTTGTTTATTCATTTAATTAAATGAAAACTTACAATCGGATTTAAATAATGTTTCACATGTAGGTTTATATCAACAGTACTAACAATTGACAATAATTTCAAAATTGTACGTTTATCCGCCATGTTATAAAAAAATATTGTTTATTTTCAACAATAATTTCTTCATTTTTACAGTGTTCCGCCGATATGATTCGCATTTGCGGACTTTTGCAATTAGATGCACATAGTATACACCAAAAATAGCGTACGTAACAATACCTATGCACTATTATTTGGAATCTCGATAGCTGTCATAAAATTGCAACAATGACATAAGATGCCAACCTACAAAAAATTAACTACTAAAACACATGTTTTGTTATTTATTTAATGAAATTAAAACTTACACACGGATATTAATGATTTTTTATATGTAGGTCCACATCTATACTACCAACACTCGACATTAGTTTCAAAATTGTTGCTTTAACCGCCACGTTATAAACAAATATTGTTTATTTACGGCAGACATTTTCTTCATTTTTACAGTGTTCCACCGATATGATTCGCATTTGCGGACCATTGAAGTTAGATGCACATAGTATGCTGCCAAAATGGCTTACGCAGTCAGACCTTTCTCACTTTGTATTTGGAATTTTGATAGCTATCATAGAATGGCTACAATGGCGTGTTATGTTTTATGACTTTCACGGCCAAAATGCAAATGTTAACAACGAACTTGGTCGACAAATTAAAAAGCTTTTATTATGATTTAAAAGCGGGTTATTGTATGATTAATTAATATGACATTTTAGATATAGTCTGTATCTACATTATGGAACTTTCTATACACTAATAGGTTTAATAGTTTATGAATTAGAGCCTATTGAGTAGACCACGGTCGAATGAAATTATGCGAAAATCCATCAACTTGAAGGTTTTAATTTCTTTAAAGAAAACTTCTTAACGGATTTTAATAATATTTCGTGCATTTACTAGCAACATATCAAGAAATAATATACTTAAGTTATAGGGTTGTAACTTGATCCGCCATCTTGTAACAAAATCATATGTTTAATATAAAGGTATTTAAAAAAAAAAAAAAGTAATATGATATGCAAATGATTTATTTGATTTGATACATTGAAAAAATCGCTCATCTGTCAACGCGGAGCGTTTTCCTAGTATTTAGATGAGCGTAGCGAAGCGGAGTGAATCTTTCCATACAACTCGATCGGCGCTTTGTCTGTGTGTACGTATGTATGTATGTATGTCTGTATGTATGTATGTATGTGCGCTAAATTTTGTTCGTCGCGCACAGGTCAAACGGCTTGACGTATTTGGCTGAAATTTTCGGGCAACGTTTGTGACTACTAAACTCGATGCTGTTAACATAACCAGCAAAATTCGTCAAGATGCCAACTTAGAAAAAATTAATTACTGAAAAATAAAATTTGTTTATTTATTTAGTAAAATGAAAACTTACAAACGGATTTTAATGATATTTCACTTGTAGGCTCACATAAACGGTTCCAACACTTGACAACAGTTTCAAAATTGTAAGTTTATCCGCCATGTTATAAAAAAATATTGTTTATTTACGACAATACTTTCTTCATTAATACAGTGTTCCACCGATATGATTCGCATTTGCGGACTATTACAGTTAGACGCACATAGTATACACCAAACATAGCGTACGTAACCATACCTATGCACTATTATTTGGAATTTCGATAGATGTCATAGAATGGCTACAATGACGTAAGATGCCAACCTACAAAAAATTAACAACTGAAACACATGTTTTGTTATTTATTTAATTAAATTAAAACTTACACGCCGATATAAGTACTTTTTTATATGTACGTTCACATCAATAGTAACAACACTCGACAACAGTTTCACAATTTTAGCTTTAACCGCCATGTTGTAAAAAAATATTGTTTATTTTCAGCTATATCTGTCTTCATTTTTACAGTGTTCCACCGATATGATTCGCATTTGCGGACCATTGAAGTGAGATGCACATACTATGCTGCCGAAATGGCTTACGCAGTCAGACCTTTCTCACTTTGTATTTGGAATTTTGATAGCTATTATAGAATGGCTACAATGACGTGTTATGTTTTATGACTTTCACGGCAAACATGCAGAAAATAACAACAAACTTGGTTGACAATTTAAAAAGCTATTATTATAGTTTAAATGCGAGTTATTGTATAATTAAACAATATTACATTTTAGATATAGTCTGTATCTACATTATGGAACTTTCCATACACTGATAGGTTTAATAGTTTATGAATTAGAGCCTATTGAGTAGACCACGGTCGAATGAAATTATGCGGAAATCCATCAACTTGAAGGTTTTAATTTCTTTAAAGAAAACTTCTTAACGGATTTAAATAATATTTCGTGCATTTATTAGCAACATATCGAGAAATAATATACACAAGTAAGAAGGTTGTTACTTGCTCCGCCATCTTGTAAAAAAATCATATGTTCATTATAAAGGTATTTAAAAAAAAAAAAGAGAAATATGATATTCAAAAGATTTGTTTGCTTTAAAACATTGAACCAACTCGCTCATCTGGCAACGCGGAGCGTTTTCCTAGTGTAAATTGATTGAATTAGTTCTAGACGTGATGCGCGTATATTGCAAGCTCATTCCCTTGACGAACTATAAACTAATATCAAAGAATGGAGACGCGTAATAATAATAGTGCTTTTCTAAGTAACTAAAGAACACAGTTTGTTTTCACGATTTCCGTATGTATAGGTATACTTCACTATCAATGTTGTCATTATAACCGTTAAAATTCTAATCGCTATACGTGGCAGCAACCAACAATAATTAACAAAACCAAACGATACAAGTTGACACTTTTCTCGTTCGTCATATTATGTAACATGGATATATAAATACAACGGATAAGCTCCATACAAATAGCTACAAATTCTATTTGATCAGATAGTATTTCTTATAAAAATGTTTTTCGAATGGAATTCGTACTCAAACTTACGGCTCCGTGCATACGTGATGTTCTTTCTCCAATTGGCTTACCAATTGGCTATTTCCAATTGTTCCTATTTCCTAGCTTGCTCTATTACCATTTCGGAAAAAGAATGAATACTGCTTATTTACCAACCGTTTTTTTTTACATTATCGAAGTAATTGTTTTAATTACTGATCATACAGATGATGTTAATAATTTCTCTCCGTTTAAATATTCCCCAAAACTGGCCAAATGTTTTCTAAAAACTATCGAAATTACTTTTTAAACATGCATTTCGTGATTTTATTATCTCTGATCATAATCTTGGAATTGGAAAGTTAATAAATGATAATTAACGTAAACAATCTTGTTTTATGTTCTGGTTCTTTTTCAAATCGCATTCATTGGATTTACCATTATTAAGGTCCGGTATTTCAATGTCCAGTTAAAATCTACTTTTCAGTTAAATTGTTTTCACCATGACAACGGCCAATAGAAATGCACCAAAATGGGCCTACCTGACAGTTAAATTTACTTGACACATTAACTGGACATTGAAATACCGGCCTTAAAGTACGCAACTGTAATGTGGTAATCAAAGGATTGTCTGGTAGTTTATCCTAACCAGAGTTTTTTTTTTTTTTTTACACATAATGGCATGAGTTGATTCAATTTGCATGCATTGACTTAATGTAATTCTTACTACAACCAGGTATTACTTCTGCCTGCCTGCAACGAGCTCTGGCCATTGTAGTGTTGCACCTTCATGCAGGTAATGGAACGTGGAGTATTAACCTACCCACAAGGTCGGTAACAGTGGTTCGAGCTCATTATACTAGTTGACAGGGTCAGTGGAGTGACATAATGCACGTCTTTGTTGCAAGGAGCGATTTAAAAATAATGCATTAATAAATAATACCACTTCAATGTATAATAGGCCTACATCAATTGATCACTGATCTTGGAGGCATTTACGATGTGGTTGCCACATGTCAAGAGGCATTGCCACTGTGGTGGATCTAGGGTTTTTAATAGTGAAAAAATCCGGATGTTTGGGGGGTTTTCCCCAATGGTCTGGAAAAGTAGGCTTTTTTGGAAAAATTGAATGTAGCCCTAAAAGGCTAAAATAGGTACTGTACCCTTAACAAATCTAAACTTTGAATGATGTAGAGATGAACTACAACAATACAAGAAACCAAGAATAGAGATAGTAAAGTAAAGATAAAAACGCAGATGATATGCAATTACTATAAAAAAAAGGCCATCGCGTGCTTATAAATAGTGCAGAAAAGCGACACGGCGTCTAAAAAGTAAAAAGTAATGAAATCAGAACACACTCTACCAGCGAAGAGGGGATGAGATCCACTCTACGGAGCTTCCAAGGAAGCAGCTATACGAGATGTGCCAGGTCCTACGGAACACACTCTACCGGCTAAGACGGGATGAGATCCACTCTACGGAGCTTCCAAGGAAGCAGCTATACGAGATGTGCCTGGTTCCACGGAACACACTCTACCGGCTAAGACGGGATGAGATCCACTATACGGAGCTTCCAAGGAAGCAGCTATACGAGATGTGCCTGGTTCCACGGAACACACTCTACCGGCTAAGACGGGATGAGATCCACTCTACGGAGCTTCCAAGGAAGCAGCTATACGAGATATGCCAGGTTCCACGGAACACACTCTACCGGCTAAGACGGGATGAGATCCACTCTACGGAGCTTCCAAGGAAGCAGCTATACGAGATGTGCCAGGTTCTACGGAACACACTCTACCGGCTAAGACGGGATGAGATCCACTCTACGGAGCTTCCAAGGAAGCAGCTATACGAGATGTGCCAGGTTCTACGGAACACACTCTACCGGCTAAGACGGGATGAGATCCACTCGACGGAGCTTCCAAGGAAGCAGCTATACGAGATATGCCAGGTTCCACGGAACACACTCTACCGGCTAAGACGGGATGAGATAGATGCAAATGCGAGCGAGAACCACCGCGAAAGTGTCACCCCACAATGAACGCGTACTCAAGATTCCCGAAGCACGTGACAATACACAAGTGCAATTGTTATTGTAATTTAAAGAACTTCTTTATATGTTAATGCGTCATCATCGTCAGTCAACCGCGGCTGTCTTTGTAGCGTCAACCCTCACATTCTAATCACAAACAAGATGAATACAGGATTGGATACAGCTGTTATTTTTTAATCTTTTTTTTTACGAAATTATTCTATCATGTTTCTGATTTATATTCTGACGTGGGTAGACACTGAGTGAGCTCAAAGATCTAAGCGATTTGTCTTAATAATGCACCATTTATCTTCAGCCGAGACTGATGGCTTCACAAATTTAATCAACGACACACATTGACGACAGGACAGGGTATTTGTTCTGGTTATAAAGTGATTAGATTAGTGTCGTGCTTAGTTGATATTGGAACAAACATTGCAACTACAAGTCTTACGTGATTTTCTAGGGTGTCTGGAATTTCCATAATACATGCCTTACAGTTGTTGTTTCGATTTGCTTCACTGACAAGTTAAATTAATTTAGGTGTTCCATAAACAATCAACACCTTTTCACAACTCGTTTTAAAAT
Organism: Isoperla grammatica; assembly: GCA_945910005.1. NCBI lineage: Eukaryota > Metazoa > Arthropoda > Insecta > Plecoptera > Perlodidae > Isoperla > Isoperla grammatica. The sequence continues at coordinate 14,110,825 of OX246741.1, forward strand.
TTAAGCGGCTTTAAAGTAACGGTTTACTTGTACGTCACCACTAAATACTTATAGAATTAAGTGAAATTAAACCCCGATTCCTAACCAGGAATCAAACCTTGAACCTTTTACAATGGAAGCAGGGATAAACCTACAAGACCAACGAACCGAAACTACCAACATCAATGTTGACCTTCCCCATCAGCAGCCCCATATTTCATTTCATCTTCATATTTTACCCACTTCTCGTCTCGATTAGCCAAGTTGCAAAATATGAGACGTTAGGCTCAAATATCTTTCCATCTATCCTACTTGCCCCTTTCCTCCAAACAGCCCCATATTTCATTTCATCTTTAGCCAAGATTAGCCAAGCTCGATTGTGATTGTGACAATGTGGCTTCATCAGGTTACGCAGGAAACACTTAGTTTTATATTCGCAATCAACTTCTTTCTTCCGCAAGGGGTATAGTAGCAATTGAAAGAAAAACTAATATAAACTTTGGCCAAGTCTAAGGAAACCAAATAAGTAGCATTGTTCAAGAGTTTTTATGAGAGTTTTAATTAGATTTTACAAACTCAATGAAACTTTCCGTCGAAATATTGCAAAAGGACTTGTGCACAGATCACAGACAGGTCAATACGCATCTGACACACAAAACACGAAACACAAATTTGACAAATTTACAAATTCAAATTTGACTAATTTTGCAAATTTTTGCAAATTATGCAATTATTCTTTTTATATAGATAGAACCCGGCAGTACTGGCTTATTTGTTTTAAAATATTTCTTGAAAACTGTTATGCCTACGGTAGCTATAAAAAAAAGCGTAGGTTGTGTACAAGGAAGCGTTTATCTGCGATTCGTGACGTCGTTGCTACCCGACTTTGAAAAATAACGTTGTGAATTTCCTTACCGGGACTTTCCCACCTCACACGAAATCACTTTCACGTGTTTGCTTTCTTACAGAAATCACTTGACACCGTTCGGAAGACTCTTTCGTTTGGCCCTTGACTTCAAGCCGAGACAATTTCACCGAAGAAAAAACTAACTCTAGTAAGTTTTCCGAGTTCAATCCGACCGAAGTGCTGGCTCGGTGATTACTACGTCTTAAGGGAGATATAGTCAAACTTTTCCCGTTACCAATCAATGCCATTCAGTTCCTTACGTGAACGAACATACGCCAACGCTGGCTCATTGTCAGCCCAAATTACACCCTTTGTGCGACCGAACAATATATCCATGGGGGGAAGTGATTTTGGGCAAACACCCACGCTCATATTCCGGGAGGGTTGAAATCAGTGCGGGGTTCTGTGCCTATGTCAACATTCCACACTCCAGACATCGGAAACGAGGTTGTTTGCAATTAACTTATAACCAACCCTATAGACTTTATTTCCTGTTTAAACGATGTTTCCTTCTTTGTGTTCCGGGGTAAATTGGTATAATTAAATACATATTTAATTACTGAGCTAAACTAGTACACCGACGTGTTTGAAAATTGAAACCAAAGTACGTTATTTAACATACCTTTCCAATAGTAAAGTTTGTTTAACCGCACACCTATAATAACACTGTTTACGGGCTTCATTCTAGTTGGAGTGCAAAGTCTTGTAGAGAGAGTGTCACGTGTTACTTGTAAGAGACGTGTAAACCGATCCCGTCATGCATTGCGCGACCCACAGACACAGATACTTAGCAAATGAATCATTACCCAAATAATGAAACGGTTTTAACGAGAACCGTGAGTCTTAACTATTTAAAATATTAAAACCTCGCCAAATCCAAGGGTTTTAGTAAATTGCTTTGAAGATTACCATACATTTCACCCAAACAATTGTATGATTGGCTTAATGCATCACATCACAGGCAGAAAGTAACGTGTAACACACTTTTATTAAGATAGAAATATTTTGAAGTGGATTTAATACCCAATTTGTATTGTAATAATCTGTTAGTTTTGTGTCACTTTAATAACTGGCGAATACCAAGACGTATATCATGTGTATACACGCACAGCAGTGCAACATTCTGGCATTTGCAAATAATTTGTTAGTAGTATGTGGTTCAATTTTAAAATCCCAAAAAAGAAAATTTTTTCAAAATGATTCAACATTTTTAAACTCAAAAACTCAATTTATTTTATAAACCTACAGAAAAATTAAACAAAACATTTAATACTATGTATACAACACAATGTACATAGTATAACTATTTTTAAATACACAAAGACATGATTAACACAGGCGAATGTAGTTCATGCTTATGCTATGGGACTAGATTCGCCTATCAGGTGAACTCACCTTTGATAAGTAGAGTCGAGACATCGATTGCCACAAAATCAGACTCCAAAAGCAAAGACTTAACCGATAAAGGTGGCTAGCTCGACGGTAAAACACGAGACTATAATTCGGGAGGTCGCCGGTTAGATTCTAGCTACCGGCAATCCTGACTGAAAAGGTTTTTTCATAGCTTTCCCGCAGTTGTACTAGCGAATTAAATCATACTAACAGCCCTCGGACATTCCATCTCAAATATCTAAACACCTAAAGAGGGGCACATCAGTTAAAGCTTGTATACCATTATTATTACAGTACAATTAATTGTTTTTGTTATCCTTGTTTATATGTTCTATGCTGTACTGAACATTTTTTGTTAAATAAATAAATTAATACATATATTATTATACTTATGAACTTCTAGCCGTAGTACACAGCCAAAGCACGTGAAGATATTCTAAATAATCCTGGTGTACCTCAACATACCGTACAGTACAGCCGACCGTATATTTCCATATTGTCATCTTGAGAACATTAATATGTATCGCAATTCGCAAGACCGTCTTCTCCGTCGCGCCCCGGTAAGGAGAATATATGGTCACGTGGTTGCCACAGTTTTACACCAGAAACAGAATACCAACTGATGAATAATTCAGCGAAGGAGCTAATGACATCATTTTTTTTATCATCGCCTGACGATTTCCGTAGAACATATACTTATTAGTATGCACTCGATTAACCTATTCCCACAATAAGAGGCGAAGAAAAAATGAAATATATTTATATGCATAACCTAGATTCTTAACCAATCTGAAATACTTCCTCTACTAGCATACTACCGCGTTTGAAAACGTAGGCATGTTTTCAGTTTGCAGTGTTCCACCCCAATTAAGCTGACTAACTGAGACCATGGTGGCTTGAAGCAACCCTCCCCCCCCCTTCTCCCCCCCCCCACTCTCATCACCACCTACACACAAAGAAATGATTCAGATTTAACCATTCCTTCTCAGCTCCTGCTGGTGCAAATTCCTGTGCCATTCTCTACAAATCCTCTCTATTTTCTTGAAAGTTATGTTTTCTCCTCATTGCAACCCGCTTCAATAAAGCCAAAAACCACAAATATAAGCTAAAAAATAAAAGAGAAAAGGCAACATCTATAGAATGCATTTAAAACACAATGCCAAAAGACAAAAAAATTAACAAACTTACCAGAAAAATAACAAAAAGTAATTTGTGTTTAGAAAAAGGGTTAAAAGTATACATTACGCAGTCGATTCACAAAACGTCCCACTACGCGGATGCATTACAAATGTGTTCGTTCCCGTGATTCTAGACAGAGGCCCGTTTATATAGAAGATGGCACTAACAAGGCCAGACGCTGCAGTCGTCCAGCCAGTGAACTAGACTATAGTTAAAGCGCAGCCATGGCCACCTTTACCACCACTCTAGGCGACAAGTGTCCATAAAACCCAACGAACCAGGTTTTAATGAAAGCTTGGCGAGTTTGATGTGGCTAAATACCCCCACCTCGTCGACAGTACCACAAACAGTGTGTGCGAAGCGCGATGGGGGCGACAACCACTCTTGTTTGCATCGGGACTCCCTGTCTGTGACTATACCAAGGTCATCAAGGTGAAACCACTGGACCACTCATTCTTAGGAATGCCTGCTGTACGCCACTGAAACCCAGCTGTACCATTGTCGGCGCCATGCTATAGTCGCGACGCGTTAACTTGCAAGGTGTTGTCGTCACGGATTATGTAATAGTGAAGTGACGCGTGTGACAGCTACCAACCTAAATCTAGTTGCATCCCGTGCTCCTGTCTCGTGTATTGTAGTGATAATATCGCCCGCATGTTGTCAGACGTGGTGGGGTCGCATTCCATCACGGTTGATGCAGTCAATACAGTGGACAATAACAATGCAGGTATCGGGAAATCTCGAGGTGACTACCGTTGAAATAGACCGTGTGGAGCGACCGTCTCTTTTCAGGATTTTAGGGGACACCTTGCTTCTAACGGCGTTGCCAGTATAGTTTCGGTTTAACATTCAATACTTGTGCATTAGTTCATTTTGTTGCCACCAGAACGCATACAGTCTCTTTTCAGTGCTGCATAGGGCGCACACCAGCTGTACCTAATGTGCCCGCTCTTCGGGTGACTAACAATGCTAGAGTGTTACTGTTAGGGTAGTTGGAAAGGAATGTCCGAGGGCTGTTAGTACAGGACTCAATCCCGACATTCGCCTTTACAACTGACAGAAGCCACGGGAAACACTTGAGTCAGGACTGGTGGCGATCTTCTTAACGTGACGGGTCTCTCTTAAGCCTGTTATAGCGTTTGGATAGTTCGAAAAGAATGTCCGAGGCCCGTTAGTAGGACTTATTCCTAGCATTCGCTTGGACGAATGAGGAAAACCAACTGAAAAAACCTTCAGTCAGGATTGCCGGTAGCAGGAGTCGAGCCAGCGTCCTCCCGAATTAGAGCTTCCCGTGTGTACGCTGAACCATCTCTATTTATCGGTTTTATATGCTGAGATGAGGAGATGTACACGAATTTCTTCAGATAAAGATCTTTCTTTTTCCGATAGATAAAAGTGTGATGAAAAGTGTAATGAAAATGCCTCAGCATGCGAGCAAAATGAAAATTGAGTTTTACCCATATAATAAGGCAGTTCGATTCGAGTTATGTAACTTTTCAAATTTGTATACAAAATGTAAATTTTGAATTAGAGTTTTTTAAGCGTTAGAAGAAGCCAGGATGATCTTACAGCTTCCTTCTTCAAAGGGATAACGCATAAAATATAGGACACCGACGGCGTAAACTAATAAAGCTACTTCTAACTCGATATAACTTCTGATAGGAAGTAGATAAGAGTATTACTATGGGTAGAAAACTGTGGTAAACTATACCATATTTTATTTTACATAGACTTCTGTATCCACGTTCTCCACACGTTAATAATTTCTAAAGAAGGTTTTCCCCAATGAACCGTAAGTGATGGTAAATTTCATATTGTTGTGTTTATATTATGTTTAGGGGAACGAGATAGGTAACAAAAGTGCATATTCAAATACCTTGAGAACACATTGCAAAGTGGTTTTGATTCTTTTTTGTTTCAAAGTCGAACAAACAAAACATTTTGCAGTAGGGTGACATTTGAATCGTATAGATTATTATGGTGTGAATGTTAGAAGGATATTTTAGTGGAATATTTTAGTATTGCCATTTACGTTAGAACTATATTAACAAACGATATATAGAAAATCAGAATCGCAGTGTATTCACCTCATATTTCGAAGAAAATAGGAAATGCAATTTCTTTCCTTCTGAGTATTTGGGATGCAAACTTGTTTTTATGAGAAACCCAAATTGGCTTCTGAAATTAAACTGAAAGTGTCACAAAATCAAATTTCTCTCGTAATCCACAGCAGCAGAAAGTTTTTCCAATTATTAAGAAAATGTAGAATGTCTACTTTATTGAGTATGCTACCCAAACAAATACAGTCTGCACGTTGTGTATCATTTCCTGACTCAGAGTAAAAATATGAGAAGGTGTCACTGTCAGTTGTACAAATATTCCCGACAGTAAGATAAGCGTTATCTCAAAGCACGTCACGTTTAATGGCAGTCGTTGCTCAAGGTTTTGACATGACCTAGTGTTCCAACCCACTGCCATGATTAGTACCGAATCCAGCCCACATTGTGCAACCTATAGGGTGCGCACAACTGACGTAACAGCCGAACTACAACAATGGAATAAATTAATTGAACTGGTGGACAAACAACAAGCTGTCAAAGTAATATTTTTGCAAATAATGAGAGTAAACAATTAGTTGTAACGATAGTAACTGCTCGCCAGTTAAAATTTATGTTCAGTAATGGAAAGCAACTATCTGAACGTTTGTAAACGTTCTGAACGTTTGTTTTTTCCAACTTCAGAACTTCATATTGTTTTTGACAGCTTGTTTGTCCATCGGTTCAATTCATTTGTTTCATTGTTGTGTTTTGGTGTTGTGCGTACCCTATACCTAGAAACAGAAGCTCTGTGCGACACTAGAATTAACATAATGAGAATAATTGGCTAATACCTCTGCATTCTCTAATGGCGTTTTCCAATGGCTGCACTGGACCGCACTGAGTGCGCCTTTAACACAACAAAACAACAGACGCACCAGTGCGTATACTGAGTGCAGCCCATTGGAAAACATGATAAGTTCCTAATATTGTTCTACCATCTGAACAACGACTTTCTCAACTAAGAATTCCAATTTGTCTCCTTCCGAAATACCATTCAATTCCAGTACTCCACATGGTTGCGTATACCGAAAAAAAGCTGTTGCTGACAGCTAACTAATAAGTTTATGCGCGGAAACACAGATTATACAAATTATTGAGAGTTGAAATTTGGAGTTAAAAAAGTTTGACTCGATCGAACCAAATTCGTTTGATGCGGAAATATCGAACATAACTCAAACGAGGTTATTACATCACGGAAGTCAACAATCACCCCTTCCCTCTAATATCAGGTTTAACCGTGTCGAATAAACTCTTTGTATGGCTTTGCAGTGGGAACTAATGCCGACATTACACGACTCAATACTTTCGTCAAACTTATTGAATTCAAGAACAAAAGCGAATCAAACACAGTTTGATAAAAAAACTGCAACAATATAGCTTCTTTTAATTGATGCTTTTTTGTCCTTAAATTCAAAAAGTTTGACGAAAGTAATGAATCGTGTAATGTGGGTATTAGTTCTTCCTGTGTCGTTGATTGTGGTGATGCAGCAAACGAGAGCAAAGAGAAATTACTCTGTAATACGGAGGCTGCTTTGAAAGCAAACTTCTCAACAGCCCTCGGTGCATTTCTCGCTATGTGCTTCGTCGGGCGAGGTCAGACGCTAATGAAACTACTACGTTTACATTACATGCAAGTTTGAAAAAGTGTTGACGCGAGTCAAACCAAATTCGTCGATCGTTTACAATATGCTACCGCTTTGGAAACGTTCTCAAATCGTTGTTTAGTTCATACATTTCCTGGTGTACAGCGCCACTTAGAGCAAGACATAACACTGCTTCTTAAAGGAGTTGGAACCACAAAGAAGCCAAACATTCCTTTTGGAATTAGACATTTCACAAATTCAACCAAACTAGGCAAGAACGAGAGAACGAGCGCGTAAAAAAGTGTATTCATAACAACATAACTTCAATTTGCACTGGCACTGCCGGATTAGTTTGCTAATCAGCCCGCAACAAGGTCTACTTGATCTCCGCCTAGCGGAGGCTCGTTTGGGAGTTTGACGAGCCTCCGCTAGGCGGAGATCAAGTAGACTTCGGCCCGCAAAGTCGAAACGCAGTGCGGTCTTTACATGGCAGTTTCCAAAACTAGTTTTCAAATCAACCCTTGAAGCAAACAGGGTTGACTCGAACCGATCCAAACCCACTTTCGAAGTGTTTATATGTAGTTTTGAAAACTCAAAACGTTCTGAAATTGACGTTCTCACGTTTTCAATGTTCACATGTTTCGATATGTTTAAAGTAGAAATTATGTGAACTTACCATGTCAACATGTAAAAACATGACGCTACGTTGTAATGGAAGATGGCGACCAATGATGCATTGACTCCAATTTTGTATACACACTTCTCAATTTATCCCCATTTTCTAGTAAACATGTGTTAAAATAAAGCATTAACATTTATCTATAAATATATTATGTTAATTAAGAGTACACGAATACTAAAATGGAAAACATGCCGACTTACAACGCCTGTCCCACGTGTTGAGCTTCCAAAGGTCTTTAGAAACTAAATCAAGCTCTCTATCAAAAAATATTTGAATAACCTTCTGAGATGCAACTAGACTAATTAAGATTTGTAATTACTGAACTACTGGTACCGATTGATGATGGTTATGAAGCTAATTACGCAAAGATGGTGTAGTATACTACTTTAGCGTATTGCGCGTGGTTTAAAGCTAAGATATAGGACTAAGATCTGATGTTATGTATGACACCGTTAAATATTTGGCCTGGCAGTTACTTGTTTTCCCTATCGCATCTATAAATCTAAATAACAGTTTTCCCAATTGTTTAATTGTATAAAATGTGATAATATGCCACAAATTGTGCAAATGTAATATTGGCAAAATCACCATTATCATTAACATTTGGCATCGACATCCTTATCATTGTCATAACCCCATTACTTTAAAACCAAATAACATCAATGATGAATACGCTTGTGCGAGACTCGGGGACAATACTGTACGATTAAAAAACAGATGCTGGCTACAGAAAAATTAATTTCCGGGCTTACAAATGTGGAAATCGATTTAGACGTGAAATGTTAATATTAGAATGGCGTCAATCATCACAGCCCAGTATTCACACGTAATTGTACTCCAATTTCTAAACTATTGCCAATTGAGTTTTAAATTAACTTTCAATTTCAAATTAAATTATATAAAAAATTTAAAAAAAAAATTAAATAGAACAAATTAAAATAAATTCGATGACAGAATCTACATACATTTCTTTCGCTTTTGCGATTAAATTTTTAAATTCACTTTACTTTATATCAACGTAATCAACCACACGGTCATACGACATCGGCTCTCTACGGTAGCTCGGACAACCGGCAGAGCTACGCTGGATCCGGCCCCACACGGATTAGAACGTTGATGAAGGCAAACCATGTAAATTGTATTCAGCTAAAGCGTGTGATCTTGGTGTTGGAATTTCTTCTCAAGTCGAGTCGACTTTCTGCGTATATCGTTAACTTCGTTTTTGAGATTCCCGTGGGTATTTAGTGGAAATTCACGTCAGTCTATCCAACCGAAAAGACAAGAGATAACCGGTGCCCCCCCCCCCCCCCCTCAACACATTTACATTATTCAAGAAGAAGTTTCCCAAATTTAAATAATAGACAATTTAGCTCACTTTTATAAATGTATAGAATTCAATTACGTACTTGAAAATTTAATTTAGTTTTAAATGAAGTAAGACCAAACAAAAAAATGATGTCGATGGCAAAGTTGAATGAAGCAGAGGTGTCGAAGGGAAACATGTTAGAGGTAGACCAGCCCAGAGGATTGGAACACGTTGTTATTGTTATTGATAATATCAATGAAAATACTAATCTACGGAATGATAACCAAGATTGTTTAGTATTTTCTCGACAAATGTTTTTTCTTTTTAAGATTATGAGTACAAACAAACACATCTTACATTATCTACGCCAATTAACACGATGATGAAATCAAAACGGTATTAATCCCAACTCTAGTCCTACAAGCCAATAACTTACATTGTCTGTATTATTACCGCTAAACGATTTTCTTCCAAATCCCACGTGTCTTCTGACCATCTGGTCGATATCAACCATGTTTTGCGCTCAAGCACGAAGTCTCAAAAGAAATCCTAACACAACACAAATAATACGATGCACGATAGTGTATAATATGTTTGCTCTCATATCTCTTAAGATCTGTCTGTGCACTACGAACGAGTTAATACTTTGGAATTCATAGTCGGCCCTGGTCGGCCCCTACACCTAGGGGCGCCCATTGTTACCAAGGTAACAGTTGTTTCCATGTTATTTCCCATAAACAAAACAAATCCATAGCAACAATGGGTGCCCCTAGGTGTAGGGATCGACTATGAACTGTCTGTATTATTACCACAAAACGTTTTTTCGTGTTTTTACGTGTTGAGGTGTAAGAGCCGGTCTTTGGCGCGCATTAAAATACTAAAAGTTCTCTGCCGAATCCAAGAATTCAAAAAACCCTATACGCTGTAAGGCAGCGTCAGATTAATTCCAATGAGTACGTTACTGTAGCCATAGATATAAATGTTGTTACCAAGATATGTAACTGAATGAAGGTCCGAGGACCTATGCTCGTTCCTCGATGCCCGCCATATTGTATGATTGCCTGTTTGTTTACAATTTAACATGTGTGTTTTTCAATGTGTTTTATACATTGCCTGGCGTATGTCATCGATATTGATGGCTATTAAAAGAATTAGTACGCGAGTATCTGTATACCCATTGGACATAAAGAAGTTATTTCAGCATTGGAAATAATAATTTCTAAATGTACAATATGGCGACGTTCCGAGAATAATCCATTGTTGAAATCTCAAAAGAGAATCAGTTTTGGTACGTCCAGATAGCAGTGAGTTACGTATCTTGGTAACAATATTTATATGCATGCTGTAGCCAACAGACTTGTATCAGAAATCAACGATGATTCTCTGTTGATACGTTCTCTGTTGACGTGAGCCGGGGGATTCACCCCTAGGGTCTGACCTTGAAAGTATCACCCCCCCCCCCCCCCCCCTGTGACCGCGTCTGCAGGCGGCGAGAAAACAGCGCCTCAGGATGCACAAACGAATTCATTGAAGACTCGTGAGCATTATGACGTCAAGATATTCCGCGGTAACGATTCGTTGGCATTTGATAAGGTATGAATTTCTCTTACCTTTTTCACCCCCGACGGAAATTGTGCAGATGTGATGTTGCGGCGGAACGTAATTGGAAGTTCCTCGAAGATTTTACGTAAAACCATTACCTGTAATAAAAACATATTGATAGAAAAGAAAGAAAATGATACTGGGTTAAAAAATGTTTACAGCATTACTACCTAGCGGGTTCTAATTGAGGGATGTACGTATAGCTATCATGAAGGATTGATTTAAACTTTATTATCTAAGTCAATCAATATTCAGTAGATATTTGTATACTTTATTATTTATTGTTTTATTATTATATTTGGTCTCCCGACAATACATTAATTGATGTGATTATTTATCGTTTTATTATTATATTTGAGCTCCTGACAATACATTAATTGATGTTCATATATTGTCATGTTAGTATAAGGGCATATTACAAATTACAATAGAATACATAGTATTTCTGTTGCTTTCTCATTCTGGACCCCTATTTGGTAACTCTACTTCATTACCGCCGAGAACAATCACAAAGCCGCATAACTCTTGATCGTTCTCGACGGAAATTGTTGAAATTTCGGTCCGCAATTGTTTCGGTAATCCATAGAGTTACAGAATAGTGACATAATACAGACAAATACACCCCCCCCCCTTCCTGCCCCGTGCAACAAATTTCCACGTGACATGTAGCCCTGATGAGTAAACTATGTATATACCTATATAATATGTACGTGTAAATATCAATAAAATGAGTATACACACGAATGCAGCGAGGGTAATCACGACGACGCGCAACAACACGCCCCCCCCACTTCCCGCCCCCCGCGCAACAAGTGTCCGCGTGACAGGTAGCCCTGATGAGTAAACTATGTACATACCTAAATAATATGTACGTGTAAATATCAATAAAATGAGTATACACACGAATGCAGCGAGGGTAATCACGACGAGGCGCAACAACACGCCCGCCCTTCCCGCCCCCCGCGCAACAAGTGTCCGCGTGACAGGTAGCGCGCGCGTCGGTTGTGGGCGCCGCGACGCCTATAAGAACCTCGGCACGCGTCCCTCGTAAAGACAGCGACGCCGACGACAAGCACGAAGATACCAACAGACAGACAGACAGACCGACCATCAACCAGGTAAGCTTCTCACTTGATTGGTATTTATACATATACTCGTCGTAATAAAACACAACATGGATTTTTGGTGATGAAATTTATTGTTTTGTGATCGGTGTAAATATCTTTTAGAAACATTATTAATTACGACGTGTTGTTCTGATAATTTCAATCCGTATACATGATTTAAATATGTAATCAAATCATATCAATTATATTTTAATTAATGGTTATACGTTCACAAAATAACTTTGTAATGGAAATTCGAGTTGTTTAGGGAAGTGCTTCTCAATCTTTTGTACCCAAATGTCACGCCAATAATATTATAAGTACTGATTGGTTTTGTTTCATTCAAAAAATCAGCAACACGTGAAATATAACATTAATTTTAACAAAGAAATTAGTTTCCACAAACGACAAGTGTATGCTGCAATGTTTGCTAGTGCATCGTACGGTTTTGGCGGGATAATCACCCTGGAATTTAATACGTAATTACGCAGGTCAAAACTTTAAGTAATTGTAATTTTGCTATAAGTATAACATTCTCTTAGAGAAAGTTAAATAGAATATTAGAAACCTAAAATCAATTGGCGTCTCCCTTGAACTTGCTTATCGTGCTTCGCGGAGTGGATAAATCGCTCGAGAATTTCGAGATTTTTTTAAAACAAATCAGCAGTTTTGAATTGTTCATTACTTGATCAAAATACCTGAGGGGGGGGGGTAAATAATGTATATACTTTAAGGATAAATGACATTATTGTTTCTTACGAGCTTAAAGAACTGAGAAAGTTTTACCTTAGCTGACCTTTCCATATAACGGCGGTGAATTATTTTCGTTTGTTTTTAATTATAATAACAATTTTAATTATAATAATTTGAAATAAGGAAAGGTTAAATCTAGAAGCATTGACATAAACGAACTCATTGTGTTCCTCGACGATTTTTTGAACTCCACGAGTCAAAAAAAATATTAACTTATTTCGTTCAGCATTCTCTAGCGATTTGAGTGTGACAAAAACATGTTAATACTTCAGGATTTGTTTTACTTGATGCAAGCTAATTAGAAAAGAAAATTACTGAATTTGGATTTGATTTTTATTATTTGGTTTTAACGTACGTACTCGACAGTTTAGCTATAGACCCTACGATATCGGCTTTTTTGTCGCCTCTTACGACAGGCAGAGCTACCTGGACTATTAGCATGAATTGTATAAATGCGGGACATCTCGACGATGCTGAGAAAACGTGCGCTTTCCTCCCACCCAGCCCCACCGAGGCGTGAAAAAGAAAGATCAAAAAGAGAAAGCGAGGGTAGAAGAAAGATCAAATTCAATCTGAAAGAGATACGTTTGTCCAAAGAATTTGGCTTTCTTGTACTCATAATTTCATTTACACGAACTGAAAATGGTTTCAGACTAAAATATGACAAATAAAAATATATGAAAACGGGGAGAAAATGTAGCTTGTCATTAATATAATGATAGGCCAGCATCGCTTCTTGACTGAGGAAAATCTATTTTAACCTAACTGAGGAAAACCTTCAGTCAGGAATGCCGAGGAGTATAATAACAATAAGCGTATTTTTTGTTTCAAGAAAACGTAATTCTATCCTTATATTATTTAAACTTGATGCAATATTAGAACACTCAAAGCTGAACACTCGATTGTTCGTTGTTCGTTCTGTGCACGTTAGAGTTTAGAAAATCTTTTTTTTTAAATTATGCTTACACTTTATACTTTTATACTTTATTAAACAATTTGCACAGTGCGATATAATGTTTAATGAGAGAAGGGTATATATAACGTTATGCAAGGAGTTACACTATCGAAGATCGTGTGATAGACAATATATTGCCAATGAACACGGAAAAGTAAAAATAATCCGTTCATGTGCCGAATAACGAAACGCCACTAGTTTCTATACTAACCTATAGAATCTACTTGAACCCGATAGAAGTAAAGTAAAGTCAAATCTTTATTGACACAGGTTGAATCTTGAGTTTAGAGAAACTCTTTAAAGATTTCTTATATTACATTTACAATTAAGAATTATGTCAAACCCATATACTACCTAAATACTAATAAATAATGTTAAGAAAGTGGTTCAGCTATTTGAGAGGCTGCTAGTTCGATTCAGGCCACATCTTCCTTGGAGGCTTTCCCGAGGTTTTCCTCAGTCACAAGGCGAATGTTATAGGATTGAGTCCTATAAGATAGCTCCCTCACACACATTCCTTCCCCTTCTATTCGAACACCCTATTACTCCTAGTTAGTCACCTGTAGAGGAGCACTTCATGCAAATCTGGTTTCTACGCAATAGCTGGGATTACTACGAAACAATAAAATAATAATAATAATAATAATAATAATAATAATAATAATAATAATAATAATTATTATTATTATTATTATTATTATTATTATTATTATTATTATTATATTGTTTCGTTAACCTGTACGCTTCAGTGCTTGGGTTGGCACTCAGAACAAACTACCTTATAGCTTAAAGGCTAGTTTCTGCTACTACGCGAAACATATTAAATATATATCATCTATATTGTTTCTTTATTTCTCTCGTGTAGTTTTATCATAAAATTACATTAGCATAGTTCATTTCTAGCGAGAATACAAACGTACAGTATGTAATGCAAAACCTAGTTTCCTGTTGTTTTCTCAAACAATCATATTTTATCACCTGTATGATTTTATTTTTCTCTCTTTCTATTCCAATGTAAAAATATAACGTTGGCATAGTTTACTTAATCTAGGATACATACGGTATCTAATACAGAACCAGTTTCCTCTTCCTCTTGTTTTTTCCAAACAATTACATTTTATCACCTGTGTTATGTTCTATTCTATTTATCTCTGCCTCTCTTTCACTGTAAAAATATTACGTTCACACAGTTTAACTAGCTTACGGTACACCTACATACATATTATCTCCTTCGACGTTCAACCTTCAAAGAGTGAATCTTATCTCCGATGTTCATTGTAGAATAGGAATACTCGACCCTACTTGAGAACACAAATTATACTCTTGGGGATCAAACTATTATTATATTTATTTCTGAAACAAATAAAACAATTAAGATAACACAATTAAAAATATATTTACAGAAAATTACTGTATTTATATTATTATATTTATTATAAAATTACAGAAAAATTGAGGTTCTTTAGTCGGTGTCACCATAAAAAAACGTAGTTATTACAGCGGATACGGTTATTCGGGTGATAATAATTACAAAGTGTTCTCACTTGTTTGTCTTTTGCAAACAAGTATGCTGAATGAACAGTATAGAAGCAAACGAACCCACCCACGTTCATTCGAATAATTTACGTGTCAAATAAAACCATTGCGGGTGGACGAAATTGGTTTAATTTGTTGAAAAGCATGAGTGTGGAAACGTGAGTAGCGATCTACAGTCAGATATGTCTTCCTTTGGACAAATAAACGCTAAAAAAAGTTACAATTACATTAGATAAGCAACGGTGTGATAAAATAAACACGTTCATTGAAGGCGTTAACGCGGCAACTGACTTCGGTTAAACGGTGCGTGAATTTAGCAGAGAGGGATTCCCTGAATACACAACAGCTTTTAAAAACACTTGTGTCATGTTGAATTCGTTCGGCGTGTATTTTTTTTATTTTTTTTATAGCTTGCTCGAAGTATTTGCTTAGATAAGGTGTTACATCATAGAGTCGGCACATTCCTAGCGACGTATAATACAATACAATGAGCGGCGTCTAGTTTACGGTATACAGATTTAAAAACATTTCTGGCTATACAACTTTCGTATTCTGAATACAAACACTAATGTTTAATACATTTCTTAACTTTAGTATTCTAAATAGAAACACAACTTTTTGTCTGTTTAGGTTTGAAATATTATAATCTAAAAATTGTGTTGCAATAACAAAATATGTAGCGGTTATACATTAATTTGATTTAAAAAATATTCAAAATCAGGTCTTACATTTACCAAAGATTTGGTCTTCATCTTTAACTAATCAGTCATCCCCACCATTATTTAATTTTCTTCGTGTTTATTAGAGCCGGTACTCGTATTCCCCTGTTATTCATGTAGAGTGGGGACATTACAGTGTATTATCTGCTTCGTTGATATGACGGCTCCAAAGTCACCTTTACATATACACCCTACAGATACAAATAAGTCAATTTTACAAAGTTATACACATCCACCCCGAAACAAGTCTCGACCATTGGAAGGAGGAATGAATCCACACGGCCAAAGAGCTACTGCACACAAAATCCAAAAATCTAATTTTTGCTGCAAATGTTGTCCCGCTATATGTGTGAGCAAAATGTCCGTTACAATATCGTGTGCAAAGATAGCAACCACGCTCGGAGATATCCGAGCACCTGGCCTTGCACATAAAACACGGTCTCTACGAAAAAACCTAAAACATCACTTTGCGAGAAGGTTATTTCTCCGATTGACTCCCGATTGTAAAATAAAAAGCACAAATGCGATTTCCTCTCCTATACGAAATGATCTGAGTGTTGTACGTGAGGCAGGAGATAAAACTGATTGGTTCAAGTAATTTTATTTATTCAAGGAACAGTCTCGTAGGTGGATTTGTTTTTTAAGGCCGATTAACACTCGTGGAATTGGGTGTTTCTAACTTCTGGAATAAAAATAAAACTTGTTTGTTTTCGTGTTACAAGTTTCTAAGAACGTCCTCAATGTTTCACGGCAATTTATTTAAACAAAACGCGATAAATTCGGAAATTCTATTCTATTTCCCCACGGCTAGAAACTTCTCGTTCAATAATCCACCCATAGCATAACCCTGTACTCTGTATATATTTGCTTACCAGGGAATTCCGTGAGACTCAATTTGAAGTGTGCGAGATGTTTTAAGCGGTTTTCGTAACTCAGCTAAACAGGAACTCAAAGGAAATCAGTAACAAAGGAGCAGCAATTTATCTCTGTAACGGCATAATTAACATGTTTAACACTCAACATACATCTTCGAATCTGTCTTATTATGTGTGGGGTGGTTGTCTTTGAAGACGAAACGACAGATCTTCATTTCACCGAATACGATACGCACACCTTCTTAATATGTGTGAACACATTATTTCGTATAACTAACATAACGCAACCTTCCTTGGTTCTAGTTATAAACCACCGTTTTGCAGCGTTTTCATAATTAATGTGCGAGCAAAAGCATCTATTTCACATACGTACTATTTTTCCATATCTCTATCTTTAACCCTCAATTACATATCGTTTTTCAGTGAGGTATACATTGTATCATGTATATTATTCGAAGAACTTTTATCCTGAAAGATATTCTTTCCGACGACGAATTAATATGATCTCCGTGACTTCCGATGATTCAACCACCTCCTGACCAAAGAGAATATTGCTTAACTTTGGTGCTCGCACCGCAACTCGCTATACAATGAAAAGTTAATAATCAACAATTTATTGCTAATTACTCAACTCCCGCATCAAGTGACATCAAACGGATAACCAAGTTATTATTGTTTTAATAATGACTACGTTCTCGTTCATTCACACCTACGCGACTCAAACTAAGAATGAACAGAATTGAGACAACAAAGAAGTGTAATTAAAACTGAACCCCTACAGCCTCCGTTGTACAATAGTAATAATAAAACAACTGAGAAACAACTTAATAAAACACAACGCAAGAACAAGCGCCCACCCGTCTTTGCGCATATAGTGAATTAATTGTTAGACATTATTATTTAATTAAGTTTGTGCCCTACTTTTTTCATATCGTTCTGTGGGTTGGTCTGAAATACTTCTCATTTTGTTCCTCTTCATTCCTTGATCAATTTTAAACGAATACGGGAGTATCTGTTGCGCGTGTTCCACTATTGGCGCGCTTCTATACTATTCTACCAATTCATTTGCCCTTCAATTATATTATTAAGTATTCATGCCTCCAAATGTGTATAGGCCAACATACACTACTTTTTCTCCATTTTATTTTTAAATTTTATTTCAGTAAATATTCGGTTTTAAAACATGTGATACTAGATAATAAGTAATAATAAGTATGCATTGGCCATATTTACTGATATCGCGCTAGTAAAGAGTAGGATAAATATAAAAAAGGCACATAAAGATCGAAATGTGTGCAATAAATTATTTATGAGGGTTTCTTTCACAGAGTCCGAATCGTGGCACTCGTGGTTTACTCACTCGCACGTGTAGTTTGAGCACTGTCAGTAGGCCTCAATGAGCACAGCAGTCTCACTACATTCAAGCGTCATTTAATTAACATTCGTTTACAACCCGGCACCCCAATTAAATCACGAAAATATAAATAATCTTTGAAAATCTTTCTTAGCTGGACTCGGCACCTCCACCAAAAATATAAATAAAGTAACTTTTCTCTGTAAATAAAACCTATCGACTTCTTAGAATAATGTAATGCAGTCTGGCCCAAAATATATTAAACTTGACTTATATATATATATCTATCTATGTTAGTTCTCGTATTCTCGTGGATATATGCTATGTGTTTGTTTTTGGGTATTTTTTCACACGAGTAAACAATAAACAAACAAACAAATAATATATATTTATATATATATTACTTTATTATAAAACAAAGTTCTGCTGCCTTAAATGACAGAATGATAATTTTCGAAAAATGTAATAATGTGGTATAGGGTGTATTTATATATTGCGCATGGTTTCCATACTGGAAGCCACAATGACATGTGATTGGTAGTTCATTGTTGCTATGTTTCAGCTGGCGTTCGGTTGAGGTTCAACTGTTCTCCAACTTTCGTTTGCTATTATCACTGAAAAGCAACATAAATAGACTCTCTTATTTTGGCCACTCTTTTTGTTGTTTACAATGGAACAAATACTCATTTCCGTAAACTTTATCGCGGGATATACGTGTTCAAACTCTCGTATTTCCCCGTAAATAATGTTATTCGTTTTCTATTGACAGCTAAATGAAACTTGAAATAGTACTATCGGTGGCCTCCAATATGGCCGATGTGACGTCACGTGAATACTCCCTATAGAGTTTGAAATATTAACTCTACCTTGAAAATGTCTGTTTATTTGCTCGGGCTCAGTACTATTCTACACATCACTACTCAGTACTACTCAGAACACTTCTCACAGATCGTGTAACGAGATCTCACAATCATTTGCCCTGTACGTGTCTGGTTTTACGGTGTTTTCTCGAGTACTTCAGCTAAAATGAAAAAAGTTTCAGAAATAATTAACTTGTCTTCACATATTACGTTGAATGACGACAGTTTTGAGTTGTCTATAATAAAAACACAATAACTGTAACAAATGCAAACGTACTTTCAAGTTGTATCAAGTTTCAAGTTTATTTATTTGAAGGGATACATAAATATACCGTCTAGAGTTCCTTAGTAGATGAATGTGTGTCTTTGTCTAAACCAAAAAGTAGTACAACGGTAAATGTGGAACCAAGAATCTTTTATTTCTGGACGAGTCAATTGGCGAATCGAGACGCAAACTTGAGACGATACATTGTTTATAGAACAAAGCGAATACCAAACGATTCATATGTATATGCACGAAAAAGTGGAAGTTATAGATTCAAGTCACATAGACGATGTAGATTTACGATATCTGCCAATCTATCATCAATAAGCCGTGACATAATTTATTTTTAACTTTCACAACAACAACAACGAGATCCATACACAGACTAATAAGAAATGTATAGACAGAGTGCACGTAACCAATACATTTCTGAATCCTCTCCTCTTCATCAGTACAACATATTCTATACATTACATACATCTTTATTTTCCTCCGTCTGGTCTCGAGGTAGAATCTCAAAATAGATGATAAACAAAACATGTTGTGTGTGAACTGTTGTGTTGTTCGTGGGTTATTTCGTCGTGTCGGTGCTGAGGCGATGTGACTCGACGTTTCGCAACCCATGGTGGTGGCTTTCTCAAGACTATACGATGTATCTACTTGTCGTGAAGGCCTCCAACAACTAATGAATTATTTGTTAAGTTAGTATCCTACCAATGACAGACAATGACCCCCCCCCGCGACAACCGACATCCTTATAAGAGCCAAAACAATCATATAAAGTTGGTCAACATGTTTTCCCAACAAGCCGAATAAATTGTTAATTACTTGTCAAAATCCTAAACCGACACGTTAACGCATCTCCTACCCCCTCCCCTCCCATCACCCCCCCCACCCCTCTCTATGACGTAATGCACGCGTCTTTGGGTGGTGTGCTGGACAGTGCATGCTGTGATGACACTGACCGCCCTGCGTGTGACAAGTGGGGGGGGGGGGAGGGGGGCGGGGGGGGGGGGGGGCAACAGGTAGCAGACGAGACAGTCAGACATAGCCGATTAACCATTTGTTGGAGTTTTACGCGGGACAAACCTTCAAACAAGTACGTCGTATATTTTGTCTATAGATTGCATGAGACCTGCATCATGGCTTCGAGGAAATGTAAACTTTTTTCAATTCACAAGACAATTAATATTTAAGTAAAATGAAATGAAAAATATTTTTGTAAATAATTGAATGGACTTTGTTATAAAAAACAACAAACAGTAAATGTGTATATATATATATATATATGTAAAGAAAGGATACATTTTACGGTTAAACCAATCTAAATTTTATTTTTAATGATAAGTCAACGTTTCGACGACTTTAGCGTCGTATTTTACATACAAAGGTCAGTTCTATAAACAAATTGAAGGAGCTCCAATGGGGTCGCCATTGTCACCAGTGGTAGCAAATTTGTTCATGGAACATTTTGAAACAACAGCCCTGGAGTCATCTTTACTAAAGCCCCTGTGCTGGCTGCGATACATAGATGATACGTTTGTAGTGTGGCAGCATGGAATAGATAGGCTTAATGAATTTCATCAACATTTAAACAACCAACACACAAATATAAAACTAACGATGGAAATCGAGGAAGATGGTAAATTACCTTTTTTGGATGTACTTGTTCAGAAAAAACCTGATGGAAGTCTTGGCCATACTGTGTTTAGAAAAGCTACTCATACAAACAGATATCTGAACTGAATGCAACCTCTCACCACCACCCGAGTCAAATCCGGTCTGTTGCTTACACACTTGCTAATAGATCACACAAAATTGCAGATGTGGATAATATTGATGCAGAATATAAAATATTACATCATGCCCTTTCATCTAACGGGTTTACGAATAGTTTAATAACAAAGGCATGGCATCGACAACCTCTTTCCACCTCGACGTCACAAGTAGAACCAGTAGAACCACCCAAGTATACTGCCTATTTGCCATACATTAAAGGGACGACAGACTTGATCAGTCAACGGCTTCGCCGAGAAAACATACGGACGATTTTTAATACCGAGAAGAAAATTGGCGAAATGGTGGGAACTTGTAAGGATGTGATTCCTTTAGAAAACAAAGGAGTATATGAGATACCCTGTAATGGCTGTCATCACAGTTACATTGGTCAAACAAGTAGAAAATTATCGCAGCGAGTTCAAGAACACCGACTTGCTGTGGACCAAGGCCAGTCAACGTCATCTCTAGCACAACATACAATAAAGGAAGGACATAACATTAACTTTGCCGGGGTACGGCTTCTTGCTTCAGTGGACAATCTTCGAGCGAGGTTAATCCGGGAAGCAATTGAGATTGAGAAGCGGCCTCATAACCTGAACAAGCGAGATGACGCTCAAAGACTACCTTCGGCTTGGAAACCGATTGTGGCTAACCTTAAAGTCCAGCAGGTGTTCCCAGCCATCAATCAGCCTGTTGCTGACCATTCTCAGAGACAAAGAGTTCCAGCAGTGCCTCAGGGGGGTCCCATAACCAGAAGCAAATTCAAGGAGCTTGCTAGAGCAGCTACCCAGTGATGTATCGCTGTGGGGCAGTGTTTTCGTTTTTATATGCAAGTGTTTTTTGGTTGTTGTGGTTTTTTATTTATTTGTTTTTGTATATTTGTATGTCTTGAAAAAGACGACGCTAAAGTCGTCGAAACGTTGACTTATCATTAAAAATAAAATTTAGATTGGTTTAACCGTAAAATGTATCCTTTCTTTACATATTGCAACCAACAAAGTCTGAGAAATCATATATATATATATATATATATATATAATATAGCTTTGAAGCTATGTAACGGCTGAGGTAACGCCAAAGGGGATATTTCTATGTTCCATGGTTTCAAAACGCATATAGATCTTTCATACGTTTATTTTCTTGATTTGGTTTTTGTTTTGTGTTTTGTTTGTTGTCTTTATTTGTTAAACACATTAAATAAATGAAGCATCCCAAAGTGGCCGACCGCTTACTTGTATTCCAGAATCGTCAACTGGTAGCTTACATTCATATAAAGTAATTATAACACTCCCTGGTCCAAGCCGGTAATCGAACTCGGAACCTCATGCAATAATTCCACATTTAATTCTAAACGCTCTGAAGCTATTACGCTAGTTGGGGCCAGCCAGCCCATGTAACATTGCGGCGTCTGTCGCATATATCGCACTCGTAACATGGGACAGTCTAGTCTAGCAAACATGATGCGTCGCAGTTAATGAATGTGACGGGAGGGGGGAGGGGGGGGGGGGTAAACAACACGTGACTTTGTGCTCGACAACTATCAGACGTACATGGGTAATGTTTTGCATGGGTGTGGGCAGAGATATTATTATTATTATTTATTTATCCAACAACAGAATTAACAATTCCAGGCACAATTGGATATAATATAATACATTGATAGGTACTCATTAATACATTTGTTTCAACAAAATAAACAAACACTCACTATTAAAACGACTTATTAAAAAGAAAACACCAACTAAGGTAAGCGGTAGCTATACAACAATTAACCCCACTTTTGTCATGAACATAAAAAGGGTAGGTACTGTGTAGGTACTGTAGGAGGTACTACAATTATTATTTTAGTATTAGCAATGAATAGGTAATTCACAATCCCTAATAGATAGTAACACACATAAGCGAACGTTTCCTTGCCACTTCAATGGCACTAATTTTGTGTGTGTTTTGTGGTTTGCGATAGAAAGTCGAGCGGAGAGTCCGATTTGTTGAAATTTGGACTATCCACGAACTTGAATGTGGATTGAATCCCATTATGAGTTTCGTGGAGAAATCGGCCAATTGGTCCAATGGTTAGCATCTCTGCTTCCAATGCAGAAGGTCGCGGGTTCAAATCCCGCTTCAGGCAGAAGTTTTTTAACTTCTAATTTGGATTCAATTCCATTACTTCTTGGCTTAGGAATAAGTAAACGGTGACTTTGGAGCCGTCCTAGCAACGAAGCACTCAATAAATTCAAAGTTGTTCTGAATCAGCCTTGTTGATTCTGGCATTTGTCTGCAGGTGTTCGCACTGTCCAATCACTGATTAATATGTTTCGTATTTGAAATATCGATCTTTGATTGGATATCGCTCACTCGTCGATGGTGTTCGAAGCCTACAGGGTTGGTTTAGTCACTTTAAATTAAAGTCCCCCACTGCAAATCAGTTTAGTTACTGAGTGGGTAGACTCTAAATGTGAATTTATTTATTTATTTTATTTAAACTTTATTAACAAAACTGTTAATGGGAATATGTATTACAAACTAAAATAGGATGCAAAATTTCCGTTCCGTCACGAATATGTTAATTTTAATGCTACCCGATAAGTATTGCAGATAAAAATTACGTTGCAATCGCTGTCAATAAGTAAAGTAACTATGATATAACGAAAACTTTAGTTATCCATCGAACAATGGCGGTATAACTTTAGAGAAATTTTGGTACATATAGATATGGACGTGCTCGCTTATCAACGCGTCACACAGAGCGTTTCCCAAGTTTAAAATTTAGCACGTAATTTTACAATTCCTATTAAATAGTAATTTATAGTATACGTTGGTCTACGCTATAAAAATAATTTATTAGAGCTGGGTTTTTTATTTTTTATAATTTTTTTTGCAATTTCTATTCAGATGCGTAGTTAAGGTTCTAAACATCTCCCGAATTAACTGTTTACCTTCGATCCCTCGTTACGTTTGTCGTTATTGATTCAAATAAGCCATCCATAAGAACTGTTCAGTGAGTGTTCACATTGTTCGCAGATGACGCCAAAACCGTCCTGTGTCTCTCTTGTTAGAGATTCTACAGGATTTAACAGTCTAATCTATTTGTGAATGCGTTCACTCCAACACAAACTCGGTGTCAAATGAAAACCTTCCGTCGGATTCCAGTTATTTTCATCAGATTAAATTATAGAGAGCTAGAGAGCGTCAAATGGTATGCATAGATAAATTCTCACTATGCAATCATTTACAGGAATCTTCTTTGATCCTCGCGGAAGAAGGTAGAGATTTTTTTTTTTTTTTTTTATAGAAGTTCTCGAATGTCGCATAGGTAGTTGTTAACTCACAGCTGATCTCGCTCGCTGTATTTCCTCATTGTGTTCACATAACCTATTGATAGATTCCCGTCGTGTCAGTTTGCACGCTACGAGAGGCAATGAAGTCAACAGGTAACTCAGGACATGAGTACAGCACAAGCGAAAAAAAATTAACAGCAAATGTTGTTATAAAGAGTTAAAAATGAATATTCTAGAAGAGCGATACATAATTAAATATGCAGAGTATAATTTATTAACAAAGAGTCACGCTGATATAATTTCCTGTGCATCCGAAGGGTAATATAATCGTAATTATTTATTATGAACTATTATTATGAAAATAAAATAAAATTTAATAAAACTAACATTACTTTTATACTTCGTTATCGTAACGAACATAACGGTTAGTGAACACTTGCCAACATGACGTATAAAACAAAGGTAGTATTAGAATACTTTCTTGAACAGCATCTCTCCGTGTTCCTTCGTGAGTTCTTGACATTCAATAACACTATTCTTTGTATTGTATTGTATTTTTTGTTTACACTTTAAAATACTTTCCCCTGGGTATAAAGGATATTAAAATAAGGTCCAGTCTTACAATGTCCCAATAACTATACTTATTCGTCAAATAGCTTGTTTTCTCCATGGCAACCACCAATCAAAACCCTTGAAATCCTCCAAATAGCTTAAGTGCTACCAATAACTTTCTTATTAGGAGATTGTTAGACCGGCCCTAGGCTTGGTATATATACGGAATTGTCTTCGCTAAACACGCCCTAAACTTAGGTGCAGACTGATTTAAGGTTCGTTCGTTACATTTTAAAATACGCAAACCCATGGTCGTGGGCTACCGGTTCCCTTAGTTAAATCGTGTACTATTGCTAGACTCACACAACCAGGACACACGACACGAACTAACCCGAAGAGGCCAGAAGACATCTTTACTACCCTTGATTGGTACAAGAGTAAAAAGGTCACGTATTCTGCACTGCACTCTTCTGCACTCGTTTTGTATTCGAAATGGTTATATATAAAATAAATAAATAAATAAAACAAATTCACATTTAGAGTCTACCCACTCAGTAACAAAACTGATTTTCAGTGGGGGACTTTAATTTAAAGTGATTAAACCAACCCTGTAGGCTTCGAACACCATCGACGAGTGAGCGATAACCAATCAAAGAACGATATTTCAAATACGAAACATATGAATCAGAGATTGGACAGTGCGAACACCTGCGGACAAATGCCAGAATCAACAAGACCGATTCAGAACAACTTTGAATTTTTTTGAGTGCTCCGTTGCTAGGACGGCTTACTTATACATATCAAATTTCTTATTAACCTATAATATGCTGCCTATTGATTCGCAAATTAGAGTGAGCAAACAAAATCATAAGGTTAGTGCAGGAGAATGGTTAGAGCAAATACATGTTCGGTCCGGCCCTTCGAGTGCAGCAGGAGAAGCAACAACCAAAGTTTACAATATTAAAACTCAATTTGAAAGGTCGCGGAAATTCTAACCTCATCCTGATTGGTCCAGAACTTATTCGGGGGTGTATAGCTACAATGAGACATTTTCAGACAAATTACATTTATTTTTAAGTGTATGTGCCACCAACCAAATTCGTGGGGTACATAAATAACAGCTGTAGCACTCGAATAAAGATTAAATTAAATCAGTAGCTAAAAGTGCGTAAAGTAACTGGCAGGACACGCGTGAAAGAACCGTTACTATTTTGATTGGGGAGTTTTGTATCCTCTCCGACGAAGACAATTAAGTGTTGCAAGGTAGCGGGTTTAATCAAGACATCTGAAGAGAGTTACTGCTTGGTTACCCTAGGGCTATGATGCTCCACGGAGGTATTGCAGATGCAATATAAATAGACTAGCAGTGGGGGTAGATACTACAGATTATTCGAGACGAAGAAACACTCCAGTAAACTGGCTCTATCAAAGAGGAGCAACCTAATCCCTCTTATCTTTGTACAAGTTTACAAACGTCAATCTTGTAAACGGAATTTCAGAACACTAAGCAGGGTGAATGCAAAGTTTAAGAAAGTAACCCGTAATAGTTTCTAACAAGAGGCCAACAGGTGAAGTTGCATTTTTTAAAACGGAGGAGTTGAATATAAGGCCACGGTATAACGACGGCCAGCTATTTCGTCCAGGATTAACTTCTCCCCGAATAAGAAACTTAGTTTCCACCGAGAAAATAAGTTAGTCCTGGGCTAAATATTTTGTCCGGGATTAACTTGTTTTCTCCCCCGAATAAGAAACTTAGTTCTCACCGAGAAAATAAGTTAGTCCCGGGCTAAATATTTTGTCCGGGATTAACTTGTTTTCTCCCGCGAACAAGAAACTTAGTTTCCACCGAGAAAATAAGTTAGTCCCGAGCTAAATATTTCGTCCGGGATTAACTTGTTTTCTCCTCCGAATAAGAAACTTAGTTTCCACCGAGAAAATAAGTTAGTCCCGGGCTAAATATTACGTCCGGGATTAACTTGTTTTCTCCCCGAATAAGAAACTTAGTTTTCACCGAGAAAATAAGTTAGTCCCGGGCTAAATAGTTCGTCCGGGATTAACTTGTTTTCTCCCACGAATAAGAAACTTAGTTTTCACCGAGAAAATAAGTTAGTCCTGGTCTAAATATTTCGTCCGGAATTAACTTGTTTTCTCCCACGAATAAGAAACTTAGTTTTCACCGAGAAAATAAGTTGGTCCCGGGCTAAATATTAATATTTCGTCCGGGATTAAATTGTTTTCTCCCCCGAATAAGAAACTTGGTTTTCACCGAGAAAATAAGTTAGTCCCGGGCTGATACGCGTTCGTCCGGGATTAACTTGTTTTCTTCCCCGAATAAGAAAATTAGTTTCCACCAAGAAAATAAGTTAATCCCGGGCTAAATATTTAGCGGGCCGTCGTAATACCGGGGCAAATCATCCCACATATTTTCTAGTTACTTTTGCAACGGAATCTCTTAGAAATGAATGATTTCACGTGGCTCTTGATCTTGAATCGGTTCGTTAGAGAACATTGGTTCGACATTAGTCCCGCTTCGTTGCCGAACCAACCCCAGGATGTCGTGAAATACACCAGGGAATCAAAGAGCGTCCGCGTTCGTATTGCGCGAGTTTTTCGTTGCGAATTCCAATACACCTCGCGATAGTGTTTCTCTTTTATAAGATGGCGCACACTGATTCCATTTGCCCGTGTAGCTGACTTCTAAAGGCAACTCTCTTTTGAGCCGCGTGTAATGGGTCTTGATGGCTTACAAGAATACGATTAAGCGTAAACTTCTTGTTGCAGGATGTTAGCAGGAGATGATTTTGTCAAAGATGTGAGCTAGTTTTGAACGGAGCAGTTTTTGTTTGTTGTATGTACTCGCTTCATCGTTGCTTTGAAAAAAGTTAATTAAAGGAAATAATTATTTGTGTGAAACTTTGTTGAAAGGACTCGAGTTTTAAGTCGGTAGAGTTGTAAAGGATTGTAAAACCATAATATAGTTTAAAGATGTGTAAGTATATATTTTATAATGGAAATCATAAAACTGCAGTTAGAGTAAAATTACAGGGGTGGTAAAGTTCTTATTTCAGATTCAACATATTTATGTAAAATTAAAAGAAATTAAAAAATCTAGTTATGGTTATTATCAAGGTTATTATCATTAATTTCGTATTTGTAAGCCTACCATTTTGAAGATATTTATGTAATATAATAAAACCTTATTTTATAAATAACTTAAAAAAGTTGGGGAGGGAGGTATTTTAAACTATAAATCGTACCAAAAATGTGTCCTCTATGTTTTCTTCAAATTCCAGAGTGTGAAAACCAGGACATTTCACACGAAAGTAACCCAGTAATAAGACGGTGAAAATCAGCCAATCAGAAGCGTAATACGCGGGCCACTTACTTACTTTACTACTTACTTTACTTACTTACTTACTTTAAAAAAGAAACATGCAAACGTTTCGCAAACCGATTTAAAATGGTGCCAAGCGATGTTTAAGCCACCATTTGCAATATTTAGTAAAATGAAATCTTGGCTTTTTATTGCCGATCTTTTTTTTTCTATTTTTAAAGGCGTTGAGCTGCGCGCACATAATAAATATCACCACGCAAGTAGCACATCCAGTTACTCCACTGTTATGACTCTCACCAGTAATCCAAGCCTGGAACCTAGAAACTAGAACAAGTTTAAGTGACCAATGAAGCAAACGGAAGGTGGTGCTAAAATCTAAACTCTCTCTTAGTTTAAGTAGATTTAAATCCTAGTTTTCTCCAAGTAATACCGAAAATAGTGACTTTCACATATATGGTCATATTTTTTTTCAACATCTTTACTGCCTTATCCCGTTACTACAGGTCACATCCTTTAAACAATTGATTTTCTATTTAATGTCATTCTTATTCAGTGATAAAACTGCTATATACACAGGAGCAAAATTAATAGCACTAACCAATTAAGAATGGTAACAATTTACAAGTACACCAGTAGAATTTTGAATGATTTATAACTCAATTCTGGAACAAAAAAAAACCAGCCCAAACCGGTAATCGAACCCTGACCCTTCTGCATTGGAAGTATAGGAATACATTTACATGACCAACGGGTCACATATAAAAAGGTACCTACACGATTATAAACAGTACATTATAAAATGAATAAAATACAATACTGGAGTGTATTTCAAATTATTTTCATCG
Source organism: Isoperla grammatica (assembly GCA_945910005.1). Lineage (NCBI taxonomy): Eukaryota > Metazoa > Arthropoda > Insecta > Plecoptera > Perlodidae > Isoperla > Isoperla grammatica. Next base: position 14,139,765 of record OX246741.1, read on the forward strand.
TGTCACCTGTAAGAATGGGTATCTCAATGAACAAGAAATATAATGGGGTTTCACAAGTTAACTCACAAGTTAAAGTTCTGCTTTTCATGTATCATGTACTATTGTCATTTTTGGATTATTATTAACATTCATTGTTTATTATTCAGCCCATACACGAGGTGTGACCCTATGTATGCTTCTTTTCATTCATATATGTTGTCAACGAATTTTGTGTTATTTCTACTTGTATTATTTTTTTGAAAAGAATAAAATAAAAATCGAATTGAAATGAATTAAATTGAACTACTCTATCTTGTATCCGTACTTAATACTTATTCAAACGACAGTTGTTTTGCCTGATTTCCCTTTCCCCCGACGACAAACTGTTAACACTGCACTTAAACGAACTGGAGGGAATAACAAAGACCAACAACAAACTAATTATACAATTATATAATCACAAATATAACTTTAATTAAAATTGCTATAATGGGTAGGAAAATTGATACAATGTTACTAAGTGTGAAGGTGTGCGGACTGGTGATGTAAACATAATATAGAAGTTGTTGGGATAGATTTATGAAACCTTTGGAGTGGTAATGAAAATATATAGTAATTATAACTTTTGCCGCCTTAAAGACGTGTCAGACCACCAAGAAACTCGCGCTACTACCTTCAACCGAAGAATAATAGATAAGAGTAATATATATTATTGTATACAAAAATAACAATAATTTAACAATAGATAATAATAGTATAAGATGATAGATTCGCATTTGTCAATGTATACGTGTTAAAATCACGAGTTCCGATTGCAGTTTACTAACAGGAAGTTGAACAAGTTGGACAGTTTTCGAGCTCGCGCGAGCTGGCTCGACCGTGTAATGGGCTGTCGGCGAGTTTCACTTCTATCAAGCGCAACTGTCTACTCGCGCGAGTTTCTCGATTGTCTGACACGGCTCTCATGACGCAATGATGTAGACCTAGCCCAGTACGCAAAGGGACCATTTGTATTTTATAATGTTCGTATTACGAGAAATAATGCAAAAGTGCTCTAGAAATGAGTGAAACGAATCCAGTTACTTGAAAAAAAAAAAAAAAAACGTTGTTTAGATATTTCTCGGCACGTGGAAGTCAAACCACCTCTTATTTTAACACGTCTTCTCCAGGAAGGCAATGAAGAGAACTACAAGTACATATTATTATAATCTGAATACAAACGCCAAGAAAGAATCTTCATCACCGACAACAGAAAACCAATAAATCATTGCATGGTTGGTTGATATTTATACAAATATGGCCTTACTCCTCTTTTTAAAACTTCTGCTTCTTTGAGGAGTTCGTGAAATTTATGCCAAATAAAGCATAATTTACCATCGGTCATATAAGGCTTACGGTGTAAGGAGTAAGGTTTAATATTGCAAAGTGTATATTTCAATGCAACTGGTCACAACCCGTCGTAAGGCGTAAGGCGTAAGGCGTAAGAAGTTGAATGCTTTGACATTTCTTACGTGTTATTCCATAAACCATAAGACTTACACCTTAAACCTTATAAACAGTGTTGTGACTAGATAATTTATTTTTTATCTAGATAAAGATAAAGCTTATTCTCCAAAAAATTATCTCGATAAGATAAAAGATAAAGTGTAAAAATTTATCTAGATAATAGAAAAAAGATTAAAATAATTATCTAGATAATTTTGAAAAGATAAAAGATAATAATGTAATTATTGAGTTATTGACATGTTTCTTAAAAAGCAATATTTACTTATTATTTTTCCATATCTATCATTAACAAATTGCCGCGTTTTCAAAAAAAGGGAAAACCAGTAGAAGTATTTTTCATTTTGAAAAATGGTATATTTTATTATTATTTTGTATATTTTATGGTTTAACATTTTATCGTTTTTTTTTATCTAAAAGCTTAAAATTTTAGATAAGATAATCTGTATTTTTATCTAGATAAAAGATAAAGATAACACCAAAAAATTAGCTAGATAAAGATAATAGATAACAGATTTTATCTAGATACGTTATCTAGATAATTTTATCTAGATAAGTCACAACACTGCTTATAAACGATTGTGAACGATCCTTAACGTGAAACGTTTGTGTACGATTAAATTACATTCAAAATGCGTGGCAGCCGCCACGTTTGGGCGTAGCAAATCTCCGATTACCGCGGCTAATCGGAGATTTGTGTTTGGTGAAACCAGCCGTACGAAAGGTAAAACTGATGAATGTATTCCTGGCGCGCACCGGTCACCTAAGATTCTACAGGTACCCACTGATCCAGCCACCCTTTACACCTAATCGTTAATCCTTGTGAGTTCACACAGGGGACAAAAAGAAAATTATCAAAGCAAACTTGTTTATGATTCAATTTTCCCGCTTACCGAAATTGCCTTTGTCTGCCTTTTATAAGAAACGCACGCAGCGGCTAAGAAAGTGACGCGTAAAACAATTTTCCCCCGAGTAAAAAATATCTGCGTAAGACGACGATACGTGAGGGGAATATCTCGTCGTGTATATTGTGCGTTATTGCGTGGGTTAAAAGATATTAACTCGAGAAAGTTTACGGCGAAAAGTGGTGGGGGTAGTTGTCAAATGTCACTCACACGTCACCTCGACTCAGGGCCGCATCCTCTGTCTTCCACCAACACACAGGCCACAGTTGCCAACATCGCAACTAGATTACCTTTTGACGACGCACAACTTTTCAACCACCTTTTATATATTTTGTCATTTTTCGCTATCTGCGTTAAGTTGCTATTTTTGGTTGTCTTGAATGTGCGTGTTTTACTATTGATAACATTTAATGAGTGATTTTGAAATATTGAGGGTTGGATTCAATTACTTAACACCCAAGACTAAGGTTGGAATTCATAGTCGGCCCCTACACCTAGGGGCACCCATTGTTGCTATGGATTTGTTTTGTTTATGGGAAATAACATGCAAACAATTGGTACCTTGGTAACAATGGGCGCCCCTAGGTGTAGGGGCCGACTATGAATTCCAACCTAAGTTACGCCACCCCCAACCGCACCAAACAACATTCTTAACGTGCTCCAATATGACAACCTACGACCTATACAAGTTTAAAACCCCACATACATTGAACAGTCATCAAACCAATAAATGTATAAGTTATGAAATACTGCTATGTGCATCTGAAATGATTGGATCGGATGTTTACATTGCGTAAATCAGGGCAGAATCTTGGGAGGAATATATTTGGAATTTTCTAAATTCACTTTTATACTTCTTATGAAACTACATTCTTCCACAAATGACTTTTTGATATTGTGAAACTTTCTCAAGACATTACTAAATAATATATAAGACCTAGTAATTGGACTGTACACTGTTCCTAGTGACAAGGAACAGTGTACAGTCCAATTACTAGGTCTCATTAACGTTTTGCCTGCTCTACTATGGTTCCTTTTTAATTACTAAATAATGTTGGCGTGGCTCTATTTATAGTATGGACTCGTATTTTACCCAAACGACACATCAGCCCGACAATTTGAAACTGTTCAGATCTCTTTGGACGGCGCGACTGGACAGGAAAGTATCCACGTAAACCCAACACAGCTGTAGTTCCGGCCAATCTGCTAAATGAAACAGCATCTTGATACTTACAGTATACAGAGTACTCGTCTGTGTTTCTTGTAGCGCACACAACAAGAACAAAACAACCAATCGCTATCGAGTACAAAACGCACTCAGGCCCGAGAGAAGACAGAATTACTACACGAGAAATAATACAAAGTGTCGTAGGAAAGTCGCGTATGGTAAAGGTCTCTCACAGCAAGAAGTAAGATAGTATCAGGACCGCCCACATTTAGTTTCCAACTTAACAAGCGTGAATCACTAACGTTTTACCCGATTATCTAGTACAATTTGGTTGCGGTAAGTTTTTTGACGGTAACGTACAAGAAAAGGTGCAAGAAGGTTTCCGTCAAAAAACTTAACGCAACCAAATTGTACTATAAAATCGGGAAAAACGTTGGTGATTCGCACTTGTTAAGTTGGAAACTAATTGTGGGCGGTCCTGACTCCCCTGACACTATCTTACTTCTTGGTGTGAGGGACCTATACAATTTGTAAGTAAGTGCATATTGGGAGTGTTTGGCTTGTTGAAAGGGATTGCAGTGGTGTGCGGTAGGGGGCGGGGAGCTAGAGGCTAACGATACAATTATAGGAACGCCGGAAGTGAAATGGGTGCTCACCGCATGTTGGAAGCGGTTTCTATAACAAACAATCGATTTAAATCAACAGTTTCGCTCGGATTGAGTATTATAATATTTGCGTTCTAATTTTCATCCATATTCTAAATACACGTCTTGACTTATTTACTTCCTTTATCGTTACTATAGCTTACTCGTTTACAATGTGACCACTGCCGGAACAGAGCAACACCGCACCCGCCTGTAGAAGCAGTAAACTGATGTTGACTACACAGGATGGAAACGTATGTGAAAATAAGAGGAATACACAATTTAATTATCCTTGTATTTGATTATATAATTCAATTTGAGCTGAGCAAATAGGACGTAAAAGGCATTTCTGATTGTTATAACGAAACTTGTTCAGAACATTCACCTCTGTGAACGGTTTTAAACTATGCTGTTGAATTTTAGTCCTTAACATCATGGATATGGAGCAGGCTAGGGCCCGGGCGACTCGGTTGTTAGGAGTGAAGGAGTTAACTGAAGAAAGTCACACTTGTCTCTTTCTTCCATCCCCCCCCCCCCCCCCCCCCTCCCAATATGTAACACGTAGGTGTCCGGTTGAACAGTCGCCGCCTATAACACTATAACCCTGACTCTCCCCCATTTTCATCCCATTCATTTCCACCATGAAATGAATATAAATATAAACACAATATGCTTTGAACCTTACACTATAATATGATACTTTCTATATGATACCACAGTATGCATGTAAACGGTGACTTTGGAGCCGTCATAGCAACGAAACACATAATAAATTGTATAAATGTCTCCAACTGAAAATCACTTCTTGTAACTGAGTCGGTAGTCTATAAATACAGATTTATTTTTAAAACGTTGATTAATAATTAATAACGAATACCAGATGACACATCATTGATACCATTTATCTCGGTTATTATTTTCAATAATAGTAACCTCCCCGTGAACATTTCCTCGTCAGAATCAACGCCAAAGCAAATGTTGTTCTGCAGGAAGTGGCGTTCACGACATTTCTAAGCACGTCTCAGTTAGAGGAAGTGCGAGCGGATACAGGTGGAAATAACTAAAATGTCAACTCATTGATTCTGTAATAGTGTATTCATATAATGTGACCTGGGTGACGGCCATATTTTCTGGTAAAACGGGCATGTTCGTTTACTTTCGATCGGAGATCCATTGTTGTAATATATCAGATGGCGTTTGGTTGAATTCTGTTCTTCTCCAACATTGGTTTGGAATTTTTACTAAAAAAAAGTAGCACGACGAAACTCTCTTGTCACGTCCACTCTGTGTGCGGTTTAAGAAAACATGAACAATCATTCTACGTGTATACGTGTTAACGTCTTTAAGACTCTCATATTTCGAGGTAAGCATCAACCGAAACAACCATACTGATACGTTGTTCGTAATAGACGAGTGACTCGTCACCAATCAGTAGAGCCCTACAGAAATGGTTTTATTTTCCCCAAAATTTCGTTTTTCAAAATGTATTTAGCGTTTTGGCGGTGGTATTTTTATAAAGGCGCATAACAAGCAAAAAAACATTATTTAATCAATTTAGGAATATCACTCAAATAAAGACGAGTCATTAGTGTGAATGAACAAAACTTCCTATTCCAATTACATTTTAAATTCTTCTGTGCGTTTTTTCTTACACTAACACTTATTTTTGGTCAATATTTTGCACACTTTCGTTATTTCTGTCTTACTTCGCGAATACACGGATATTTCGTGGATTTCATGGTTAAAGCTCCAATCGCGTTATTTTGCGATTCAAAATTTGCATAATTAACATGCTGACACGACGTCTCGTTCATAATCATTATTTTTAAGGGTATAACTACAGTTTTGTTTTATTTCGTAACGCGAAATTTAATTGGCTCTACCAATCAGTGATCGGTATTTGAAATAGGGTCTCGCTCGTTGGCCACGAAGCATCGTGTATGACTGTTTCAGTACAAGTTTAATACTACAGCTACTAAAAAATAAAAGCAATTTATTTTGTGTTTTTCCGACATGATACATAAATTCACCTTATTCGTAAATGGAAAAATTCATGATTTTGATATTTTCTTACCCAAAGTCAACGCGTATTCTAACACGGGATAGACAACAAATATGCTGCTCCAAAATATTTATACCTGTATGTTTTCTAAACGAAAAGTACACAGAAAATACTTCCTTAATGAATATTGTTGTCAACAAGATTTCATTACACATGTACTCACTCGTAAAGTGTTTGATGTAAATATTATCTGCATACCTGTTTTCTAAACATCAAACGTTAGACATAAAAAAAAAAAAAACCAGTCCGTACCGCTTCCCAACGTTCATCACTTTCACAAAAATAAAGATGGGAAACTTGTAAGTGAATTAAAAAGTCTTTGCCGCGTATCCGTCGCCAACCACATAGAATAACGAGACGCCATCTTCACGCGTTGTCGCTATGGATTTGTTTTCTATACGGGAAATAACATGCACGAAACTGTTACCTTGGTAAATGGGCACCCCTAGGTGTAATGGACGACTATGAATTCTATGTTGGACTTTTAATCAGTAGCAGCTCGTGTAAAGAAACTTCAGATGGTGAAAATACAAGGCTAACGACCTAATGACTAGCGCTATATGCATAAGAAAAATTAACTGGATTTTTATTTCTAGCCTTCTACCCAGATTCTAGTCCATCCAATCAGAAATAAGATTACTTTTTTGTGAGAACTAATGAGATAAAAGCTACTGAAATGTGGAAACGGCGTCGTTATAGCTTAGCATTGCGTGTGCGTGCATCAAGCTTTATGGCAACAGAGGATTTGGAATTTTGTCACAGTTTTGAAATATGACTCCTCACTGGGTTTAAAAATTTGGTTCAAACCTTCCCTTTCTGTCCCCCCCCCCCTCCATCACCCCTTTGTTTACCATAGAGGTATGATTTTGGAAGTAATTCAAGATGGAGATATTTAAAAGCTAGACAAAAGATGGATATTTTTAAGTGTCGTGGAAATTTGATAATTTGATAATACTTTCGGGGTTGAACTTAAAAATTTCAAACAAAATATGATGTTTCAGAAAGTATAATCTTGAGCTAGTTTGTCGAAAAAATAATTTTCACCTGTTAATTTTGAAGTAAATCAAAATTCAAAATTTACCATTTTCTTTTTAAATTTGTAATTTTTTTTATATTAGTCACCGGTATATCTAAAAAAAAATTACTTTACTAGATTACGAATGAATTTAATTTCACGTACGAATTAGTTCAGGATTGAAAGGGAAATTGCCCGTGCATTGACCATGTGCGTAAATACGTGGCAATGCGTAATAATATCGGCGCTGTTCAGTTTCCAGGTGGCGACTCGGCGTCGGTAATCGTGCTAAATAAACAGTCGGCAATGAAGGCAGTTACTAAAGCGACACATTGACACTACACAAACATAGCCTAGCTTCTATCATGAGCTTTGATGCGTCAAACTCACAGAGAGACCACCAGTTTGTAATTACGTCATAAATATATCAAATAAATACATAATTGTATTTATTGTCTACCCACTCTACTCAGTTACAAGAAATGATTTTCAATAGGGGACAGAAAACAATATTCATTATGTGCTTCCTTGCTATGACAGCTACAAAGTCACCGTTTACGTATCTGCCAGTAGAAGCGCAGCCAGGAATGTATTTTGGGAAGAGGGGGAGGAGAGGCATACGGAATTATAAAGAGAATATAGTCAGCAAATCGGCTTCACGAGCTCTATGCATATGAGGGGGGGGGGGGGGGGAGAACACTCACACCAGCCCCGAAGGCCAAATTTTGAAATGTTTTTTGTTTTGTACAGGATGTCTGCTGGATGGCATAAATTCACCAGCAGATACCTTGAGGGTATCATTGATAAACTTAGTTTTATTGCACCGTAAACAAGAGCAAAATACTATTCGATTCACCGATTCATGATATATGAACGCTATCTTTAATAAAAAATCTGTACCATACATTCGTTGTAGACAACTCCCTTTGATGCCCCTGTATATACGCCACTGTTGTCTTCCTATCGTGTTACATTCTCAACTCAACACAGACTCTTGTTACTATCAGGGCTCTCATTAAAGAAGTAACACGTTCACGGGTGGTGCAGAGACAACATAAGACAGGTAATACGATATCCACCTTTGATTAACGTTTAGTAGTGGGAAGAGTAGGAAACAAACACCCGCGCTTCTTCTAAGATATACATATGATCAAAGAGATCCAGAAGAAAGATATCACGTAACCGAAGCTTGCAATCTGTTTTTATAATACGGGTGCGAACAATGCCAGATTGTCTTCACTCACTTTACATTATGCTTTTTTCAATGAATGATAATTCTATCAGTCTAGATACAGCTAAGCACAGATGATGATACTTCAAGTAAACTCAATACAGGTAGCTTTTTAACGAGACTTTTTGCCTCCTGCATCTTGTTAAGCGCCATCTTACGCAAGCACAAGTGTCTTCGTTGTTTCTTATTTACTTGTGTGCAAGTGTCTCAGTCACTATCATCTTATCATGTTTATAATCATCTCGATAGTTGCCGAAGTATGAAACATGTAGTACAAATATAAATATATAATTATGTTAAATAGCATTAGGTAGTTTAATGATTAGGCTCATAATAGATAATATAACAGTACCCACGAAATATATACGTACGATATGATACGATAATATATATGAAAATATACCGCAAAAGTTTAGCGGATAAGAGTGAAAAAAGAATGTTTTAAAAGTGTCCATTGGAAAGGTGGGATAATTTGGGTCAAGGACATTGTCAATTCGAATGGAATGGGGTAGAGGGGGGGTGGTCTATGGGGTGTCAAAGTCGGAATACCCAATAATAGAAAAACCGTGAAAATGTCGTAGCGTAATATGAACCGGGCAGATATACGCACGAAATATATACGTACGATATGATACGATAATATGTATGAAATATACCCAAGAAATATTTTACCGACAAATAGTCAATCAAATTTAGAGGTAATTTAGAAAGAAAAACGTTTTAACGAAAGTGTTACTTTACCTTCGGAAAACTCAGAAACCATGAGCGAATGAGCCCGAACCTTATTTCCGATAATTACAAAAAGTGCCGATGGGTGCGCTGCTCGTCAGATATTCGGAAGCTTGTTGGACGGATTCACAATCGGTTTCCACTCGAACAATTCCGCCAGCCAGCTCATTCACCTGGGGGCTGATTGGGGAGTTTATGTCCGTTTGTGAACTACTCCGACTACACTGGTGCTGCTTACTTTGGTGCAATCGATTTCAGATGGAAGATATGCAAGTTTTAGATTAGATATAAAAAAATTAAAAAAAAACACTTAAGTACTTCCAATACCACTACCAATTTTACAGTACGTACTTTGTGTTTATGATCCGAACTCACCAAACTTTTTAATCGGCCGATTTACTACTCTCGGATTGGTTACCAATTACCATGGATTCCACAAACATTACATACAAAATGCAAAGTGGCTTCTACCAGGCGCAATTTTTGATCCCCGATAAACAGAAAATCGCCGGATTAAAGCTTGGTAAAACTGGCCCTGAGGGGCACAAAAATCGTGACGTTATAGAATTATACGCCAATGATCCCCCGCTGAAAACTTTCACAGGTTATCTCATGTTCTATATAGATTAGGTACCTAAAAGCATTTCATAGTGGTTACTGTGAGGCCATGAATACTCCGACCTTTGTCTGTCCGATCCCGCAGGTTATTATCTTCAAACACGAACATTACGGTCGAAAACCTATATTTTAATGAATACGTGGACCATTCTCATGCCGCATATTTAGGAAAAAGACCATTCTCAAAATAATCTAAGCCCAAGGGTCAGGTGCACAGTCAAGTTTAGTATAGGGTTCGTTTATGGTTGCTGGAGTTTGTTTCCCTAGTGGAAATAGCATGTAATAAAACAATTCCATAGCAACAAAGTTGACTGTGCATCTGACCCATAGACTGAGTTGATTCGTCCCCCCTTCACCTAGGGGCGCCCGTTGTTACCGAGGTAACAGTTGCTTGCATGTTATTTTCTATATAGAAAACAAATCCATAGCAACTATGGGTGCCCCTTTGTGAAAGGGCCGACTATGAATTCCAACCTTAACTTCAATGACAACAATGGACAACAATTAAAAACTAGTTTTTCAAAATGTTTCCAAGGTTCCTTGATGCACACAACATCATACGCCTTGTTTTCGTGTGTCCGTCAGACGTGACAATTGTTAAAACATTTTCAACTTACGTCGCGGCATCAAACACATGAGAACCCAACGTCGTTCTTTGTTGTGATTGGTCAAATATCATTTTCGTCGCGTTCATGCAAACCCGGCTTTAAAGTTTAAACCTACACAAATTACCGATGTTGTTTTTAAATTTTATGAATTAGGATAAAACAGCGTTTTTTTTTATAAGCTATTCACGCTTTGTCGAATACTTTTAATAACATTTTTAATAAGCTAAGGTTAGGCCACAGTGAAGCTAAACAGCTGCAGGCACATCACATGGGCATGTATCTTCCTCCTTTCGCTACCCGTTCTTTACATTCAAACCGCCCACAATGCCATTGCTATTCACGGCGTACCAACGGCAAAAGATCAAATTTAATGAATAGTTATTGAGATACTCGAACAAAGGGAGTTCATCTTACGCCCGCGGGGCAGCGCTTAGAAAAACCGCAATCAACGTCTATGTGTGTATACACGTGCGTTGTACAGCGGCGTAGACAGCGCTATAGCCAGAAGTAAGGACTCGTTATCGAAAATATGATATCCGATCTATGAGAATTGTGATGTTACTTCCGCTCATGATCAAAAGATAAAGAAGTAACTAGAAGTATAGGTTGCAATGTTTTCTGTGCTTTGTTCTGGAAATATCTGGATGAAACCCACTTCTTGCTTTGATATGAAGACACCGCGAAGATTTCCATCTATCTATCCGTAAAACGGCATTCACGGTAAATAAAACAAGTCTTCTAGAAAATGTTTGTCGGTTTTTGCTCTTTACGCCGCAAGTTGCTGCTGTGCTATGTGCTATGCTATGTATCATAGTGTAGAAGCCAATGGGATGAATTCACATTCTATGCTCGGCAGCTATGGCTGATGTTTTATACTGTTTGTCATGAAAACAAAAACAAGTACAGATTCTCACTTTTTGAGTATTGAACAATGCCACAACAATTATGTCGTTCATAAAGATTTCTAACATTTAAGTTTCGGTTGACTTATTTCAACATATGATCGTAAAGTAGATGGTTTCCATGTTATGCGATGATGATTGCGATCAGATTCATAAAATGCTGTATAGAAGCCATGGAGACTAAAGATCGGTTTAAACACTTATTTAAGATTCAAGCTTTATGGTTTTATTTTCCTAACTGCTTTACTTACGATCGCTACCATTGGCCGGATTTATAAAACATCGCCTCTCATTGGCTGGGCTAAGAATTTTCGGTATAAGAGCTACGGTTTCCTTGTGTGAACGCTTTAATGCAATTGGCTTGATTTGACCTTGTTGACCTTAAATCTTAAATACGTGTGTGAACTGTGAACCGAGCTTAACTATGAAAACACTGACCAGAAGAGAGTCTATGTAAATGGTTATTTTTCTCAGCTCAAAGCTATTGCGTAATCTACGAAAAAGTTAAGCTGAATTTAATTTAATTAAATCCTTGAGTGTGGATTTTTTCTCAAAGTTTCCTATGCGGAAGAATTCGTTAATTTTATTATGGCAACAAAGTTGACTCTTGAAAGAAACTTGTGCAAGGGAGTAGTGAACTATTGGCCTTTTAGGAATACAACGGTCCTACAATCTCTCTCTCTCTCTCTCTCTCTCTCTCTCTCTCTCTCTCTCTCTCTCTCTCTCTACCAAAAAAAAAAAACCAAATCCACCAAATAGCTATCTATATATTATTGTCTAAAATTTCGTAAAACTTTCTTGTTGCCGTATGAATGGGGTGTGCATGAATGATAAGCCTGTTTCCTGTTTTCCTGTTATTTTTTGTTTTGATTGTTTCTTTTGTTAAATTGCTATGTATGAATGATCGTAGACACTGATTAAATAATTACTGCGTTATTATTATATTTTAATATGTTAACGCTAACTTCAAATTAAACTCAAATGTAGTTTTCGAATGAATGGTTAACCTTATTTGCAATTAATTTTTTGTTTTTCATTATGAGTTTGTATTTAAGTATATGTATTGAATAGTTAATTATTATTGTACTACTGTCCATTGTTTATTGTCTGTATCAAAATGTATTATTTGTTAAAAGGTTGGATGGAAGATAAGGCCTAGCTGGCCTTAATCCCGCCTTCAATAAAGACCATTATCTATCTATCTATCTCTCTCTCTCTCTCTCTCTCTCTCTCTCTCTCTCTCTCTCTCTCTCTCTCTCTCTCTCTCTTTCTCCCTCCATCCCTGGTTAACATGCGATCTAACAGTCTCGCGCTTTAAAGTAGAAACTAGTATGCATCTTAAGAGGCCCTATTAATGCCCTTTTAAGAATTTCTCAGTCGAGAATATACAATTAAAAATATAACAAATACAGAAGAAAATGTGCAAACTACAGCGAAAAATTACTACACTTTCGTGAACATGTTGATTGCAAGCTGATCACAAACTTTCCTGTAACAAACAGTAATGACATTTATTTATTTTTGCGATTGTTGTGTATTTATCGTGAATGAAGGAGACAAATTTTGAGAACTGGGGACTTGAAGTAGAATGTCATCGATGTAAATTTAACCTGACTAACTTTAACCAAATTTAACTACCTGACCCCCCCCCCCCCCCCCCTCAGTGCAACCCCTCAGTGATACTGCTAGACTGTCTTCTATGTTATTGTTACAGCATGAACCACGTCTACCTGGCCCTACTGAGCGCGCTTGTGGTGCTGTTGGCGTGCGTAGCGTCCCCCCCACCTCAGTGCAACCCCTCAGTGATACTGTTAGACTGTCTTCAATGTTATTGTTACAGCATGAACCACGTCTACCTGGCCCTACTGAGCGCGCTTGTGGTGTTGTTGACGTGCGCCCCTCGGCCGGGGGTGGCGTCCCCCCCACCTCAGTGCAACCCCTCAGTGATAGACGAGATCCCACTCAACATGAGGGCCCTGTGCGGTAGACTAGCCGGACTCTACGAGCTGACCGGTACAATGGAGAACTACCTCAATGAAAAAGGTACTTTGGGTATTATAGTTGAGAAACTGTAAGAATGAAGGCCCCCTCTATATGCCCTCCACAGCTACCCGGCCCCCCTAAACTCCGTGACAACCTGACAAAATGAAATACGTAAAGGAAAATCAGTTTGTTTCAGTTGTTCAGTTTGCTGTTTCATGGAGTTGAAGGGGGTCGGGTAGCAGTGAAAGGGATAAGAAGGGGCCGTCATTCTTACAGTTTCTCAACTATACGTCATTATTTTGGGAAGTGCGCCACAATCGACGGCTTTTTGTCTCCTCGACAATGACGAACCAATGAAGTTGCTCCACAACAATTTTGGTGCTGGGGACGTTACAGATAAGTGAGGCTTGGCCAACCAAATGTGAGTATTGGTGAAAGCCACCCGCTGATTGGCTCCGACACGCCCATCTGTGACGTCCCCAGCACCAAAGTTGCTGTGGAACGGCTTTAGAAGGGAGTATTGTGAGCGAAGCTTCATGCTACATGCTACATGCTACATGCTACATGCTACATGCTAGTTGCCGTTATAATAGCCAACTGTTGAAGATGCATGGCCAACACGACGAAACATCCATATTACTTAATTCCGTTAAGGAACTATTATCAACTTAATATTCAGGTTTCTCATGCCATTCCTTTGTTGTTATCTTCAAAAATCCCAACACCACCGACTCCGTCCCTCCCCCCCCCCCCCCCCCTACCCCCCGCAAATAGATATATCATAGTTCAGTGACCATTGTTCAACCAATAAATACAAACGAGCCTTCAGCAAAGCATTTAGTATTTTATATATACCTGCATATTTTAATTTTGGAATAATTTTATTACGATTTGTATTTACTTTTCAAATGTATTCGGCTAGTTATATTGACGAGACTTTGTGAGTTGCTGCATCTCTAGTTCCTTTTGGTGCAGGTGCCGAGTCAAGCGTAAGTATTTTGCCGCTGCTCCGAACGTTGTCAATACAGCGCTGAGAAAACATGTCGGCATAGTAAACCATCGCTCTATCAAGTCCGTTCAAGGAATATCGACGTGTATACTTGTCGTACAGCAACTACGGGAACGCTTTCGTCATCAATCAATGACGTGTTTACGGTCTCGGCCAACCCGAGCAGTATTTGAATTAGCCACGGCCGCTGGTTGTCTGCCGCTCACCCACCCGTGACGAAAGCATTACCGAAGTTGTTGTACGACGACTGTACTAGGGATTGCCCCTACATTAAAACCGCTTTTGATTAATATCTCGAAATTGGTACACAATATTGAACAAATAATTATTTAATTAATGCAAATGTGGTTTTTCAAGAACTAAAATTATGACTACCATTAACAAGGCAAGGCATTTCAAACCGATTTGGTTTGAATTAACACCAACTTATACGGTTGAACTAACTACATAGTTTTCCATTCGATTTGATACTTGCAATTAAAATTCTCAACTGGATTGAAATCAAACCGACTTGGACCAAAATCGTTACGTTTACGTTGGTTTAAAAATCAGTTTTGCCACGGAGCGATTGCACCGGCCACGCCGGTTTGAAACCTCTCGTTAACTCTATAGTGTGTGTTGACTTGTTCCAGTGTACCAACCGATCCCCATAGCGCCGGTGAACGAGCGCTTCGAGGGCGGATCCAAGCGACAGGATGTAGACCACGTGTTCTTGAGGTTCGGCCGTCGCCGCCGCTAAGAGAAACAGCAGCACTGTCGCCCCAGATCATCCCAGGCCGCAGCTCATTCCACTACAATCCATACTACTTTATTTATTGATTAATTGATTGATTTATTTATTGGGAAAACTGACGCTTTTCAGTTCATTAACACAAGTCTATACGTTCTATCATCTAATGCTGAAACTAAGTTCAAGCTGTTATTTTTGTACGGTTGTAATATATTAAATACAGCCGTTCTTAAAACCTCACGATCAAAAACCTTATATTTATAAGCAATGTGCATTAAGTGATGTTTAACTGTCGTCATAGGCCTAATTAATGAGAATTGGATGTTTTAAGAATATTAAATTTACCAGAGTATTTATGATGTGCCAATATTCAATGTTCGTATACGACTTTAAATATTTCCATTATAGCTTCAGCCATCCCATTCAACATGCAATGTCTATTCGTATTGCGTATGGGCCCTTGTAAAATGCAGTTTTATCGAATAAATGTTACTTCAATATAAAATTACAATGTTCGAGTAACCAAGAAGAAGCGAGATGAAACAGGAGATTGGCATGGAAAACTATTACCGGTAATTAACCTTCATATTACAGAGGAAAATAAAAATCAGCTGGAAAGAATGTGGACAAGCCGAAGCCTAAACAAAGCCGTAAACTGTAAAATCTGATTCTGAATGTATTTGTGCTCTATCCCTATTGTACAATTATTTCAATGTAATGTATAAAGAAACATGAATAAATGGTAATCCTTTATTTTCTTGAAATGCGTTTACTGATGTTTCCTTCCTCGATATTTCAATTCTACTGCTTCCAAGATCCGTAACTTCTTGTTCTACGTTTATCAATAACGAGTATTTCAATATTTGTTTTAATTTATCAGACTGTAGCCTAAATTTGGTACCGCCAATTCAACAACAAATCTGCTTTCACATTCCCTTACTTATATCATTATATGAGCACTATTTGAAGATGTATATACACCAATCTATATAAATCTTTCTAAGAATATAAATTTAAGTCATATATTACATGTTGGTACCACACGAGTAATTTTTTCACCAATACGTCAATTTTAATCAACTAAACAAAACCGTTATACTATAAGGTTGGTATTATCACGTCTAATAACCCGTAAAATTGAAAAACTGGCCCCTAAATAATTATGATCGCATTCAACATTCCCCTCAAAACACACACAAGGTGGCTTTGTAACACATGAAACGTACGTTCCTAAGTCATGTATTCCGTACATTATGTTTCAGTGAATATAGCCTACATACCTGGAAATATAACGACCCCCGCTTTTGTGTTCCATGATTCACAAAGTTGGTAATCACGAAACTAACAGGGCATTCGTTATATATACAGCGCACTGTTTTCAGCAAATTACAACAAACCCGCACATGTATCACTGTCTGCTGTGTACTGGGGTGGGGGGGGGGGGGGGGGGAGGGGTGTTACAATGCGGGTATGGGCAGAAAGATGTACATAGACACAAACAACAGCGCCAATTATGTGGGCGAAAAAGCTGACCCTCTATTTACTTACTACGTGGGTGAGAATGAAAGCCAACAAGAATGGATACGCTGTGGTGATTGAAAATAAGGTAAATTACGATTCTAAAAATAGCCGTGTTTTATTGCAGGCAAACATTGAATATGCACCAATAAAAGAAAGATACAACAATGGAGTTGCCTAGCGACAGATTTTTTGCCTGCAAAAATGAAACAAAACTCAATCATGAAGGCCACCATTACATGATTTTAATAGTTCAGGGATAA
>OX246741.1:14161831-14261831 GCA_945910005.1 Isoperla grammatica
TTTTTCGTCTTGTAGTGATTATATTTTCTTTTTCACACTTCTGTGTTCTTCCTTATATCTCAATTATTAATAGTACTTTCTATATCATATTATATAATTTTAAATGCATATTTAACAAGTTTACTAATTTAAATATTTCTTATAATTTTGTACTGTTCAATTTTGTTTTATCTACATTAGTTTGTTGTACGTAGTTATCGTACTAGTTTTTTGCTTTTTCCCAGTGCGTACACAGTCATATTATTGCAAAATTGTATATTTTTATTTATCGTCGTCCTTCGTAAATCAGTTTCATAATTGCATAGGATATAATTAAGAAAATAAATGCATTACAAAAATAAAATTAGAAAACACAGATATATATATTTTGAGTAATAAACTGTTTCCCAACGAAGGGGTGACAACACCTCGTAGTATTACCAAGAATCAAACGCTATCACGTGATCAACCACAATGTTTACCTGTCAAGAACGCATTAGCTCCGCACAGACAGACAGACAGACAGACAGCTGCATTTGGGGGAGTGACACGTGTGAAGTGGGCTCCGACTAGACTGTCAAGATAACTGGTTGAGTATACACACACGTCACGATGCACGGTTGCACTTGTACACGCAACGCTGCCGTTCATAAGAGATGAAAAAATGAGGTCCTCTTCTTGTCTATTCGACCCATGAATCTAATTCATGCTTCATGTAGCTTTGTTCCCCGTACACCCTCGCGTGTTAAAGGATTAGTCAGGTGATAAACTAAAAAATCACTAATGAGTCATAAGTGCATGAAATTCAGTTATGTGTAAAATAAAATTAATATAGGTTGCTTCAATGCAAGAAAAAAAATAGTGAACATTAAGCTATTCTATAAGATTCACTTCGCAAGCTCTGCTGCATTTTTCTTCTAAAGCGTAGTACAGCTGTATCGGTTCTGAGGTCGCTAACGCCTGCCTGATAGACAGAGCACTCATTGTGTAATACGAGTCAAGCCAGCGCTCCGCGAAACACTCGGCGACTGCGGACAGTACCGCTCAAAACAGATTGCAACTTTTCTTCACATCAAGTCACAAGAAAATTAATTGCAGGGCATTTTGTAGAAGTACACGTTCGTACTAAAAAGCATGTTATCGGTAGAGAAACGATGCACATTAAACCTCGTGATCGATTTTTGATAAGTGCCCTATTTTAGCGGTGGTTTTACTATCTCGAGGCAAAGTTTTTTGTAAATGGGAATTACCATGAGAAACGTTGCTCGGTGCTACTTGGTAGCAACAAGCCAAAAAATCGCGTTCTCTTTAATTTTTTAACCGCCTGCTTTTAAAGTATGGTATCTTTTAGTCCTGTTTTCCATATTTGAGGATGGACAAATACAAATGATAGTTTTCTAGTTTTTCATCTGACTAACCCTTTAAGCCCTGGGCTAGAGTACGTCCAGGGTTGCCCTGCTTGTCACAAGATGGAGCCACGTGGCTGATTGCTGACATTGTATCGTATTTGACCTAACGGCTGAGAAAGTCTTTACAAAATAAATCATTCATTCATTAATTAATTCTATTAATGAACCGCAGAGGACCTATCGGTCGGCCAAGGAAGTCTCATGCTTCAAAGAGTTTTATTGTTTGCAGAAATGAAATTTGTAAGGTGTATAGCTGGTATATCAAAGCTTGCCAAAGTCAAAAGTACAGAATTAAGAAAGGAAGTTGGAGTTGAAAAGTTTTCATTCAAAACAGGGAGAGAAAAGCTGAGACATGAAAAGCTGGACATGTCAAAAAAGGGTAAGCAAAGACTACCAAGGGCAGAATTTGAAAGAAGAGAAAGTACGCATAAGAAGACTGGTAGGCCAAGAGAAAAGTAGGAGGATTAACTGAAAAAATTATTCAAAAGACAGAAAAGAAAAAAGAGCGGCGAGGGAAGAATATAAGCATGAAGACTGTGGGAAGATAGAGAAAGATAGCGTTAACTAGTGGAAGGAAGCAGGAAAGAAGGAGGAATTGAAGACGAGAACATGACAGGCCACTCAGCCAATATTAACAAACTCAGTATGTCAAAGAATGCTGATGACTAGCCAGCCACTCCCTGACCCGACTAATTTCGGAAATAAGCATATTCAAATTGTGTTTTTTTACAATCTGCATTGTAATATATTTAACAGTGTTACATTAATAACAAATCCCCATTATATGATTCCGTTCCTCCCGCGCAGCTGCTCAAAGCCATTCCGCGGTGTGTGGTTTGAACACGCCTACTCCACAGGTTAGTGGGTTAGTAGAGAGAGAGACGGAATAGCCAGGGGGATTGTGGAACAATTCAATCACAGCATTCTTATGGCATCTCTCGGGATATCCGACCCCCGCCCCCCCCCCCCCCCGACTATGATGTCGGTGGCGGGAATCAAATCAGCAACCCCGTATCAGAATTCCCTGTCTGTGCCACTTTTGCCGATAGTCACATTCCGTGTTTGTAATTACAAGTATCGTTCTCGCAAGTTTAAAAAACCAGTTCGACAACAACTAAAGTTTGTTTTTAATTGAAGGGTTGATTACAATAACAGCCAGTTACTACGTTTACATGCAAGTTTGACAAAGTTTTGACTCGAGTCAAACCAAATTCGTCGATCGTTTACAATATGCCATCGATCTGGAAACGTTCTCAAACTTGTATTTAGTTCAAACATTTCCTGGTATACAGCGCCACTTAGAGCAAGACATTACACTACTTTTTAAAGAAAAGTTAGAACAACAAAGAAGGCAACGTAAATAATACTTTCTTATCTGTCTAAACATTCCTCTTGGAATTAGACATTGCACAAATTCAACCAAACTAGGCAAAACGAGAGAACTAGCGCGGTTAAAAAAAAGTGTAAAGATAACCTCAATTTGCACTGCCACCGCCGGTTTATTTTGCTAATCAGACCGCAAAGTCAAAACGTATTGGCGACAGTGCAGCGTGTATATGGCAGTTTCCAAAACATGTTTTCAAGACAACCCTACGAGCAAACAGGGTTGACTCGAACCGATCCAAACCTACTTTCGAAGTGTTTGTACGCAGTTTTGAAAACTCAAAACGTTCTGAAATCGATTTCAAACCTGCATGTAATTTTTCAGGAGAGCTAAATACGAGATGCTGTAAATAATATCACAAATTATATAATTAGTTCCCAAAACAAGACTATTAAGATTGCAAAATTTGGAAGTTTTTTAATCAGGTTTTTGACGAAATGATATCGGTATGTTCATTAATCTCTGTTTTAATATTGTAGCTTTCTCAAGATGTTTCTAAAAACATTACTTTCACGCAGTTTTAATATTTGATATCCGGTCGGGACATCATCTTCAGTCTTCCAACTTTCACATTTTTCTTCTACATACATACATATGCCTCTTTTACCTCTTTGGGTCCTGAACGCCCAGTCCCATCTCCACCCCCCCCCCCCCCCCCCCCCCGTCCAACTAAATTCCCCATATGACGATCCCAGCGGCGTGTGATGGATCTGATTCGGTCAACACTATATGAGCTAGTTGTTAACTCTTCGTTAAACAACAAAAAATACTCAATATCCTAGAGTATTGGGTAAATTACTCCACCATATATCTCTAGTAAAACCCGCACTCTAACATTATATACACGTGAAATGAAATCGTGCAACGGAAACGAAAAGAATTTCTCGACCGCAAAATGTTTTGTCAACTTAACTGAATAAACCACAATTTTTCTAATACTTTCTTGACCAGCTCCGTTGACACAATCGATAAGTGATTTTAGCAATCAAGACGGGAGCGACACCTCTATTTGTAAGACCGCGCGCTAGGGTGCCGGGCTGCTATAGAGGGTGCCGGACCGCTTTAGAGTGAACTAAACGAAATGTTATCGGCACGCGAGAAGGGTCGGACTTGCCGGACAAACAAGTGATGTTGTGACGTAACACGCGGTAAATGTGCAGCGCCTTCAATCTACAAGACGTGGTGATTGCTGTACATCAACCTACACTGAAAAACTTCCGATTTTAGTCGTTTAAAATTGCATTCAAACTGTCAAAAAGTAAAACAAGTATATGTCATATGTTAGAGAATTTAGGGCGGAATGCATAGTCGAGTTAGGTATATGATTTTCTTATGGTTGCTATGATAATTTTAATAATTTTCGTAGGAATCCTTGTTATAGGGTGTACACCAGCTTTACCTGATGTACCCCTCTTCAGGTGACTAACTAGGTATATTAGGGTATTTGGATAGTTGGAAAGGAATGTCCGAAGGCTGATAGTATGACTCAGCCCCAGCATTCGCCTTTACGACTGAGGAAAACCTCGGAAATAACCTTCAGTCACAACTGCCGGTGGCCGAAATCGAACCGGCGACCTCCCGAATTAGAGTCTCGCGTCTTACCGCTGAGCCACGTCTATCGGTATGGTTGCTATGGAGTTTGTTCTTCTTATGGCAAATAGCATGTAATAAAACAATTCCATGGCAACAAATCCTGTACTTAACTTGACACTTGACTAAAGGTACTTATTTTACTTTTATTGTGGTGTGTTGCAAACATCTTTCCAAATTAAATTGAACTTAACCGAAGAGATATAATGTAGAAACGGAATGCATGTGTATAGCCGCAGAAATGCACTGCAATTTAAGCGCACTGTTGGCTACAATAATTGGTCGCTTTTTTTGACCCGGTTCGAACTTTATCAGGCTGTTTAATAATTCCCCATACTAAACTCGCCCATGTGAGTTAGAACATTAAAAAACGGAAGAATTTATTGGAACAAAGAAACATTCATATACTAAAGAGCACTAAATTCTCTAGAAGGTTTGTACGGACTTTGTGCATACATTTTAAAGGACTTTTAATCGACAGAATTTGAATACTCCGTCAGGGTAGGTGGTCATACAGACTTATGGTGGTCATACAGACTTATGGTGGTCACACATACTTATGGTGGTCATACAGACTTATGGTGGTCACACATACTTATGGTGGTCATACAGACTTATGGTGGTCACACATACTTATGGTGGTCATATAGACTTAAAGTGGTCATACCGATATGATGGTCATACAGACTTATGGTGGTCACACATACTTATGGTGGTCATATAGACTTAAAGTGGTCATACCGATATGGTGGTCATACAGACTTATGGTGGTCACACATACTTATGGTGGTCATATAGACTTAAAGTGGTCATACCGATATGGTGGTCATACAGACTTATGGTGGTCACACATACTTATGGTGGTCATATAGACTTAAAGTGGTCATACCGATATGGTGGTCATACAGACTTATGGTGGTCATACAGACTTATGGTGGTCACACATACTTATGGTGGTCATATAGACTTAAAGTGGTCATACCGATATGGTGGTCATACAGACTTATGGTGGTCATACAGACTTATGGTGGTCATATAGACTTAAAGTGGTCATACCGATATGGTGGTCATACAGCCTTATGGTGGTCATAAAGACTTATGGTGGTCACACATACTTATGGTGGTCATATAGACTTATAGTGGTCATACCGATATGGTGGTCATACAGACTTATGGTGGTCATACAGACTTATGGTGGTCATACAGACTTATGGTGGTCATACAGACTAATGATGGTCATACCGATATGGTGGTCATACAGCCTTATGGTGGTCATAAAGACTGATGGTGGTCACACATACTTATGGTGGTCATATAGACTTAAAGTGGTCATACCGATTTGGTGGTCATACAGACTTATGGTGGTCATACAGACTTATGGTGGTCATACAGACTTATGGTGGTCATACAGACTAATGATGGTCATACAGATATGGTGGAGGCGCCGGGTTGAAAAGAAACATTAATACAGGGCTATGTGTAGCCTGGCTGTTAATTGTACATTATAATGAAAGTTGTGGAGAGTCGGTAGAACTATATTATTATTTGTGTTCAATGACGTATTTGACATCTAGGTCATATGACGTCAGAGGAGATAGAAGGAAACAGGCAAGTAGGAGTGAAGCAAATAAACACAAAGGATAAATGGGTGGAAATGGGAAATTAGAGGGCCTCATTTTGTCGCCACTTATGACTGGCAGAATCACCCTGGGCCAAATTGACGAGGGAGAGTCGGTTGAAATTAAACTAATTTCACCGGCTGGATGTGTGATTGTATTTAATTGTATTGTTGTCAATTGTTTGATATTAGAATTCAGAGTTGATTGTATTTCAAGTCAATCATTTGTGTAAATAAATCAAATACATTATGCACTAGCCATCAAAACCAATAATTAATTTAACACTAGGAAAACGCTCCGCGTTGCCAGATGAGCGATTTTTTTCAATGTAGGCTCTCAAATCAAATAAATCGTTTGCATATCATATTACTCTTTAAAAAAAAAAAATACCTTTATAATAAACATATGATTTTTTTACAAGATGGCGGATCAAGTTACATCCTTATAACTTAAGTATATTATTTCTTGATATGTTGCTAATAGATGCACGAAATATTATTCAAATCCGTTAAGAAGTTTTCTTTTAAGAAATTAAAACCTTCAAGTTGATGGATTTCCGCATAATTTCATTCGACCGTGGTCTACTCAATAGGCTCTAATTCATAAACTATTAAACCTATCAGTGTATGGAAAGTTTCATAATGTAGATACAGACTATATCTAAAATGTTATATTAATTAATCATACAATTACTCGCTTTTAAATCATAATAAAAGCTTTTTAATTTGTCGTCCAAGTTCGTTGTTAACATTTGCATGTTTGCCGTGAAGGTCATTAAATATAACACGTCATTGTAGCTATTCTATGATAGCTATCAAAATTCCAAATACATAGTGAGAAAGGTCTGATTGCGTAAGCCATTTCGGTAGCATACTATGTGCATCTAACTTCAATGGTCCGCAAATGCGAATCATATCGGTGGAACACTGTAAAAACGAAGAAAACTACCGCCGTAAATAAACAATATTTGTTTATAACATGGCGGTTAAAGCTACAATTTTGAAACTCTTGTCGTGTGTTAGTACTATTGATGTGGACTTATAAATAAAAAATTATTTATATCGGTGTGTAAGTTTTAATTTAATTAAATAAATAACAAAACATGTGTTTCAGTTGTTAATTTTTTGTAGGTTGGCATCTTACGTCATTGTAGCCATTCTATGACAGCTATTGAAATTTCAAATAATATTGCATAGGTATTGTTACGTACGCTATGTTTGGTGTATACTATGTGCATCTAACTGCAATAGTCCGCAAATGCGAATCATATCGGTTGGACACTGTAAAAATGAAGAAATTATAGTAGTAAATAAACAATATTTTTTTATAACATGGCGGATAACCTTACAATTTTGAAACTTTTGTCAAGTGTTGGTACCGTTAATGGTAATCTACATGTGAAACATTATTTAAATCCGTATGTAAGTTTTCATTTAATTAAATAAATAAACAAATTTTATTTTTCAGCAATTAATTTTTTGTAGGTTGGTATCTTGACGAATTTTGCTGGTTATGTTAACAGCATCGAGTTTAGTGGTCCCGAACGTTGCCCGAAAATTTCAGCAAAATACGTCAATCCGTTTGACCTGTGCGCGACGAACAAAATTTAGCGCACATACACACACACACACAGACAAAGCGCCGATCGAGTTGTATGGAGAGATTCACTCCGCTTCGCTACGCTCATCTAACTAGGAAAACGCTCCGCGTTGCCAGATGAGCGAGTTGGTTCAATGTTTTAAAGCAAACACATCTTTTGAATATCATATTTCTCTTAAAAAAAAAACTTAATAATAAACATATGATTTTTTTACAAAATGGCGGAGCAAGTAACAACCTTATTACTTGTGTATATTATTTCTCGATATGTTTCTAATAAATGCACGAAATATGATTTTAATCCGTTAAGATGTTTTCTTTAAATAAATTAAAACCTTTAAGTTGATTTTTCAATGGATTTCCGCATAATTTAATTCGACCATGGTCTACTCAGTAGGCTCTCATTAATAAACTATTAAACCTATCAGTGTATGGAAAGTTCCATAATGTAGATATAGACTATATGTAAAATGTTTTATTGTTTTATCATACAAAAACCCGCTTTTAAATTATAATAAAAGCTTTTTTATTTGTCTACAAAGTTCGTTGTTAACATTTGCATTTTTGCCGTGAAAGTCATAAAACATAACACGCCATTGTAGCCATTCTATGACAGCTATCAAAATTCTAAATACATAGTGAGAAAGGTCTGACTCCCTTCGCCATTTTTGCAGCATACTATGTGCATCTAACTTCAATGGTCCGCAAATGCGAATCATATTGGTGGAACACTGTAAAAATGAAGAAAATGTGTACCGTAAATAAACAATATTTGTTTATAACATGGCGGTTAAAGCAACAATTTTGAAACTAATGTCGAGTGTTGGTAGTATTGATATGGACCTACATATAAAAAATCATTAATATCCGTGTGTAAGTTTTAATTTAAATAAATAAATAAATAACAAAACACGTGTTTCAGTTGTTAATTTTTTGTAGGTTGGCATCCTTTGTCATTGTAGCCATTTTATGACAGCTATCGAGATTCCAAATAATAGTGCATAAGTATAGTTACGTACGCTATTTTTAGTGTATACTATGTGCATCTAATTGCAAAAGTCCGCAAATGCGAATCATATCGGCGGAACACTGTAAAAATGAAGAAATTATTGTTGTAAATAAACAATATTTTTTTATAACATGGCGGATAAACGTACAATTTTAAAAATTATTGTCAATGGTTGGGACGGTTTATGTTAACCTACATGATAAACATTATTTAAATCCGTTGGTAATTTTTTATTTAATTAAATAAATAAACAAATTTTATTTTTCAGTTATTAATTTTTTGTAGGTTGGCATCTTGACGAATTTTGCTGGTTATGTTAACAGCATCGAGTTTAGTAGTCACAAATGTTGACAGAAAATGTCAGCCAAATACGTCAAGCCGTTTGACCTGTGCGCGACGAACAAAATTTAGCGCACATACATACATACACACACACATACACACAGACAAAGCGCCGATCGAGTTGTATGGAGAGATTCACTCCGCTTCGCTACGCTCATCTAACTAGGAAAACGCTCCGCGTTGAAAGATGAGCGATTTTTTTCAATGTATCAAATCAAATAAATCATTTGCATATCATATTCCTCTTTAAAAAAAAAAAAATACCTTTATAATAAACATATGATTTTTTTACAAGATGGCGGATCAAGTTACAACATTATAACTTTAGTATATTATTTCTGATATGTTGCTAATAAATGCACGAAATATAATTAAAATCCGTTAAGAAGTTTTCTTTAAAGAAATTAAAACCTTCAAGTTGATGGATTTACGCATAATTTCATTCGACCGTGGTCTACTCAATAGGCTCTAATTCATAAACTATTAAACCTATCAGTGTATGGAAAGTTCCATAATGTAGATACAGACTATATCTAAAATGTAATATTAATTAATCATACAATTACCCGCTTTTAAATCATAATAAAAGCTTTTTAATTTGTCGACCAAGTTCGTTGTTAACATTTGCATGTTTGCCGTGAAGGTCATTAAATATAACACGTCATTGTAGCCATTCTATGATAGCTATCAAAAATCCAAATACATAGTGAGAAAGGTCTGACTGCGTTAGCCATTTCGGCAGCATACTATGTGCATCTAGCTCCAATGGTCCGCAAATGCGAATCATATCGGTGGAACACTGTAAAAACGAAGAAAATTAATTCCGTAAATAAACAATATTTGTTTATAACATGGCGGTTTAAGCTACAATTTTGAAACTGTTGTCTTGTGTTGGTACTATTGATGTGGACTCACATATAAAAAATTATTTATATCGGTGTGTAAGTTTTAATTTAATTAAATAAATAACAAAACATGTGTTTTAGTTGTTAATTTTTTGTAGGTTGGCATCTTACGTCATTGTAGCCATTCTATGACAGCTATCGAAATTCCAAATAATATTGCATAGGTATTGTTACGTGCGCTATGTTTGGTGTATACTATGTGCATCTAACTGCAATAGTCCGCAAATGCAAATTATATCGGTGGAACACTGTAAAAATGAAGAAATTATTGTAGTAAATAAACAATATTTTTTTATAACATGGCGGATAAACTAACAATTTTGAAACTTTTGCCAAGTGTTGGTACCGTTGATGTTAATCTACAAATGAAACAATATGTTAATCCTTTTGTAAGTTTTTATTTAATTAAATAAATAAACAATTTTTGTTTTTCAGTAATTAATTTTTTGTAGGTTGGCATCTTGACGAATTTTGCTGGTTATGTTAACAGCATCGAGTTTAGTGGTCACAAACGTTGCCCGAAAATGTCAGCCAAATACGTCAAGCCGTTTGACCTGTGCGCGACGAACAAAATTTAGCGCACATACATACATACACACACACATACACACAGACAAAGCGCCGATCGAGTTGTATGGAGAGATTCACTCCGCTTCGCTACGCTCATCTAATCATGCAGGGGTTGATTAAAACTAAACTCTTTAAAACACGATATCATTCTTCCCTTTGTGAATCTCTTGAGTATTATTAAAAATTATAGAACGATATTTGTAGTACTGATAAATATTTTATTATGAAGTAATTGAAAACTCGAAACGGAACTCGGACTGTAATAACACAGATAGTTAATTATGCACTTTATCTGTGGTAATACGGTATTAAAAATAACGGAATTATGAAAGCAATTTAATGGATGATATCTATTTTTGAGAATATGTCGTGTTTTCGTGGAAAATATCCAACAGAAGAAAGTTAGGGACAACAGGAATGGTCCATAGAGTCTAGGGCATCGCATACTTACTTTGTAATAATTTTAAAGAAATATTACATACAGAATTCGGGGGTTCAACAGGGTGTAAGTAATGTACGGCTAGTGCCGTTTATTGATATGCCCGTCATATTTTGTGTGTGTGAGACATGTGTTAATAATAATACTGTTTTATTTATCGGTTTAAGTTAAAAATAGACACAATAATTTCAATTTAAATTATAAATTAATTATAAATACAAACAAGTTCAAAAAAACGTTTAGAAAAACGACTTTTCTGCTTGTGACAAATTATGTACATAAATCGTTTCAATGTAACATAAAAACAAAATAACTCAATAAAAAAAGTACAAAAAGCACCGAGTTTTGCCACTGGCCAGTTTTATCAAGCTTCAATCCGGCGATTTTCTGTTAATCGGTGATCAAGAATGGCGCCAGGTAGAAGTCACCATGCATTTTGTATGTATTGTTTGTTGAAACCATGGTAATCAATCCGAGATTAATAAATCGGCCGATTAAAACGTTTGGTGAAAACGGACTTATGCGCGCTAGCGAAAACGAATGAAGCGCTCAGGTGGCAATGTCACGCAACTTTCCGATAAACCAGCGTCGTTCTGTCTCCGTCGATAATGGCAACAAGTGAAAATTATTGTTTAAAAACTGTGAGCAGATTATGAATCCCATCAGTCCATCTTAAAAGGCAAGGCCCTATTTAATTCCCGACACATTTTAGGGCTACAAACAACAAACAACACACAACAAATAAAACAAAGAAGAAAAATAAACAAAAACACGAGACAAACCAACAAAACAACAACAAGAAAAAACAAACACAAAACAAAAAACAAGATATTTCACAATAATATCCCGCACTATTTTCAACCGCGGAATGCAATCTTCCATCCATAAGTTACTACATTTGGCCATATGTAGCGCTGTATGTACTAGCACACGGTGCCTATACCCACAACTTAAATACGGCCGCTCGATTGGCTGGATGTCAAATCCACTTCTTTCACAAGCAACGTTTACAACACACTCTAAACTAAAACCGACTTCAATGTATCACTCTTGCGCTATATTTGATATCCACGATCAACTCCACCGCATCATACCGATAATACGCGTGCCAAATCGTATTACATGTGAGTGTTTAATATCCTGAACGCGCATGTTTATGGTGTATAATACATTCTCGTTACTCGTTACCCACCTTAGCGAATGGAGCCACAATAAATATTATCAAGTTAGAGTTTGTTTTATGTTTTAGCCATATGGGTACTACGTACGGATAGCATTAAAATGTATACGCGCCTGAACGCTTTACGTAAAAGTAGGTTTAGAAATAAAATGTCAGTGGTAAATGTATGTACAGCTGCATGATTCAAATAAGAAAACACAATCAGACATTAAACAATCTACAGACTGCAAAACCCGCCAAGTGACATTGAGGTCCGAATTCACCAAACTTTTTAATCGACCGATTTACTAATCTCGGATTAGTTACCATGGTTTCAATAAACATTACATACAAAATGCACGGTGGTTTCTACGGGGCGTCATTTTTGATCTCCGATTAACAGAAAATCTCGGGATTCAAGTTTGGTGAAACTGGCTCTTAGTAATTTCTGGCACCTCTTGGAGTTCGTAACAATAATTTGAAAGATGTTAAACTATAAAGAAAAGTAGAACAAAATTATTCCTGCTATGCAAATGTAAGTAACTGCAATTATTGTTATGTTAAATGAGATATAAAAATGAACTTGGCTGACTTTGCATCTCACTTTTTTCAAACTTACTGTTTACTGGGAAGATATAATACGAAGTATACATTTTATGGCATAGCCAAGAATCAATAGCTCGTTTATGTTGATACTAAAAGATAACACAAGACAGTGGTAGAATTGGAGGGCGATGCGAGGGGATGTCATCCCCCTAAAAGGAACATATTGGCCTAACCATCCCCCACCCCCCCCTCCCCAAAGAGAAATCTTGCTGTAACCATCCCCCAAAGAGAAATCTTGTTGTAACCATCCCCCCAAAGAGAAATCTTGTTGTAACCATACCCCCAAAGAGAAATCTTGTCGTAAACCATTCTCCCAAAGTGAAATCTTGTTGTTACCATTACCCCAAAGATAAATTTTCTTTTAACCATCCCCCCAACGAGAAACCTTGTTTTAGCCATCCAAAAACCTTTACTATTTTCCGGTCAACAAAAATAAATTACTTTCTGTATAAATATTATATCATTCCTACTAAAATTCAATTTATGATAGTCAAATAGTACAAAAGTGACCATAAGCAATAAAATGCAACTCGAGGCGTGAAAATACTTGTAAGTGGGTGTGTATGGGGGGGAGGGAGGAGTGAAATTGTAAACGGAAAATCTATGCATGGTTCCTAGCCAGCCCCAAAATGTTTTCTCAATTTTCATTGCTGATTATTGTTGTACGTTAGAATCTAGGCAGCCACTACGTCACATACATAACATATGCACACTTGGTAATTTTTTGAATTGTGAAATATATTTAATATGCGTACAGTAAACTGCAGGCGCAGAACAAGAAGTAATCGGTGGAATGGCAGCCATTTAGTTTTATGCTCTTCCAAACGACATCTACCGGCCATAAAATAAACAGTAACATTTTACTACAAAAGTATTTTTAGTACCGTTCCCATTTCCATGCGTTTGGATTACATTGTAATTTTGTTTGTTTGTTTGTTTGTTTTGAAATAACCTCACGTTCAAATAACTGGTTCATCTTGCAAAATATAACTTTTACGCCCCAAATATGAGCACAGAACAATGTTATTTTAATGATGTGATGGGTCGTCGAAATTGAACGCGTCAACACACAAGTGGAACAATATGTGTTCTACTCAATGGCCGAGGTACAGGCAAAGATATTTTTTTATCACTATATTATAAATATTGCATTCGGAAATACTGCATGAAATGTCAATATTCAAAGATTGCTATTTCAATTTCACATCGAAGATTGGTTTTTCGAAATCGTACCTATCTACATTTATGAGATCAATGTAAGAGTGGATGAATATATTTAGAGTTACTGCAAAGGGTGGATGCCAATATGGATCCCCGATCATAGAAACATGTTAACGGTTTCACTACATCTCATCCTATATAAAATATTATTGTTGTAATTTAGGCAACACACAAGTTCAACTCTAGTAATAGTATTGTATCTATGTATAATGCATTCTAGTAATGTGTATAAATTATCCTAAAAAATAAAGTAATCGAATCTGAAACACCATCTCTGAACTCTATGCGTGCACTCTACATAAGTCGAGTAGGAAAAGAAAGTCTATTGTCAAGTTTAAGCTCCCAGATAAAAGTATATTGTTGTAGATGTGCGTACGGAATTATTGTTAATGCAGTAGAAGAAGACCTAAAGCTCCAACCACAATTGACTGCATCGTGATCGCAATCGTAATCGGGATCGTTATTGTACATTTCCTCATACTAAATCATTACGACATTACGATTTTATTGTGAACAGCGCCATAAGAACCGTGTAAGTTAACTCTTCCGTGATTTCCTAATTGCGATTGCGATCCGATACATACAATTGCATGGGTAGGTGGTTGCCTATGCGTATTATGCGTATTGTGCGTATTATGCGTATTATGCGTGTGCGTGCCCTTCTAAATTGTCTCTCGCAGTCGTTGTAGACAACACAAATAGATACGACCCCAATATCGCAAGAATGCTTTTCTATTTAATATCCATGCGAGGGGAAAGTCGTCACATATTCCCTCGACAGGACTTAGTCCTAATGCTGCTTCTTCATACAGTGGCTCTTTTCTTCCTACTACGGTACATTTTATACGCGGCTTTTCATCTAAGACCGCTTTCATTTGGATATAGCCCCGCATTGTGGCTCCCCTGGGCTTAATTCTACAACACGGGAAAGCAATATCCTAATAGGATATAATGCATGTGTATACGACAATACCTCCGGTAGGATCACATGGATGCATATTTGAATGTGAGATCAGTAAATATAAGGACATTTAGGACTGGTAATAAAATATCCCAATAAGAACGTAATTATAGTAGGAGAATAATCTATTAGGTGGATTTCAACGGTTTTGATTGGTTGTTGCATTAGTGATAAACAAGCTATTTGACGAGTATGAGCGTTAAGTGAGTAATATACTACTCACTTAACGGTATAAGTAGTTAATAGGTAGAATTATAATACATTAGGTTGTTATAATAAGTAAATAAAAACAAATGGATTTAAAAATGGTAAAACAATATCCATACTGACATATTAGTGATGAAAATCGCGAAGAAATACGAACCAATATCGAGGTAATCATATTCACCACTCTGTGAATGTTAAGTTTTGAGGTCAACGTATTGGACTCCCTTTATCGACTCACCACAAGAATCGCAAATCTACTTTGCTTCACGATCAACCCTGTCTTCCACAATGCAAAGAAATCGCCGAGCAAAACGCCACTCCCGGTAGTGTTGGGGTAGGTGGAATGTGGGGAGGATTAAGGGTGGGGGAGGGGGTACGACTTGTTTTAATCTGTTGCACAAAAAGCTAGAGCACAACAGAACGCGCTTCATTTTTTAAAGAAAATAACCTTCACAAATTAATACAAACGAGAAATGAAATAGCTCGATTATTTTAATATAGACCACCAAGCCATGAAAGTTATTGCTATGCTGTAACATCATCTTAGTCTATATTTTGCAATAACACAACTTTTTTTTTATTTTTTTTATTTATATATAATATATATATATTATTTTTTATTTTATTTAACTACTATTATTACTATTACTATTACTTATAGGTTACTAGAGTGAAATGTGATAGAAAATAATAATAATAATTTAATAGATTTATAAACATAACCTTTGTTCTAGTTCATTTTGTTGCCACTAGGATGAATACATCTCAAAACCGCTATAGCTGAAATTTGGATCGTTTTGTATCAACTAAATAAATAGTTTCTACTTAATGTCAAAATGGAGGATGGACATTGAAAATATCACTATATCGGAAGGGGGGGGGGGTGGGGGGGGGGGGGAAGAAGCGGCAAACTTATATTTAAGTCCTTGCAACTGTGGTTTGCAACTGTGGGCACAAGAGTATGCACGTCTTGGGAAAAGTATTTATTTTGTTAGTTTGTAAGAAATCAATTTTCACAGAATTAAATGCCTATTAAAATTCACCCGGACTCCATTAAAAAATAGTTTGGTAATCTTAGGACAGCTTACTTTTTATAAACTTGATTTCGAGCAAAAAACATGACAGAAGGAGTTTTAAAATAGTAAATTCTTATTAAAGGCCTATTCACTCTCCACAACGTCACGCATTAAACCCATGCAGCCTCATCAGTCCAGATCCTCACGTCTCCATCTCAGCTAATACACAAATCCACTCAAGCAATCCTCCACCGCTGATAAAACTTGCATCACTAAACCTTCCGCTAGACAACTTCCCCCCCCCCCCCCCCCCCCCGCCCACCGATGAGTGAGTGACTACACCAACGTCGCGTCCGTCGCGCACTTAGACCCAATTAAAAGCTCGGTGACTAATGTCACTAGCGCGCTTCTATCTTGAATAAACAATCAGCCTCGCATAGTCATCTCGACTGCAGGTCACGCAATGACTTAGCCGACAAATTAACTCCAGTCTACACTGAGATAAGCTCGCGTTTAATATATTACGACGCCCCCTGACGCCGACACTTCCCTTCCACTACGACAACCCGGCTGTCTCTAGGTCTACACTGCAACAGGTGGGGTACTAGAGTTGTGGGTGGACGGGCAAGTTGGCCGCTGCAAACAACCCACGCCCGGAACATTATTTAATAGCGTGTATAATGACGAGCTCAACAGAGTTGCTTCCACTACGACAACCCGGCTGCCTCTAGGTCTACACTGCAACAGGTGGGGTACTAGAGTTGTGGGTGGACGGGCAAGTTGGCCGACAAACAACCCACGCCCGGAACATTATTTAATAGCGTGTATAATGACGAGCTCAACAGAGTTGCTTCCACTACGACAACCCCTAGGTCTACACTGCAACAGGTGGGGTACTAGAGTTGTGGGTGGACGCGCAAGTTGACCGCGTCAAACAACCCCCGCCCGGAACTGTATTTAATAGCGTGTATAATGACGAGCTCAACAGAGTTGCTGCCACTACGACAACCCGGCTGTCTCTAGGTCTACACTGCAACAGGTGGGGTACTAGAGTTGTGGGTGGACGCGCAAGTTGCCGCGTCAAACAACCCACGCCCGGAACATTATTTAATAGCGTGTATAATGACGAGCTCAACAGAGTTGCTTCCACTACGACAACCCCTAGGTCTACACTGCAACAGGTGGGGTACTAGAGTTGTGGGTGGACGCGCAAGTTGCCGCGTCAAACAACCCACGCCCGGAACATTATTTAATAGCGTGTATAATGACGAGCTCAACAGAGTTGCTTCCACTACGACAACCCCTAGGTCTACACTGCAACAGGTGGGGTACTAGAGTTGTGGGTGGACGCGCAAGTTGACCGCGTCAAACAACCCCCGCCCGGAACTGTATTTAATAGCGTGTATAATGACGAGCTCAACAGAGTTGCTTCCACTACGACAACCCCTAGGTCTACACTGCAACAGGTGGGGTACTAGAGTTGTGGGTGGACGCGCAAGTTGCCGCGTCAAACAACCCACGCCCGGAACATTATTTAATAGCGTGTATAATGACGAGCTCAACAGAGTTGCTTCCACTACGACAACCCCTAGGTCTACACTGCAACAGGTGGGGTACTAGAGTTGTGGGTGGACGCGCAAGTTGCTGCGTCAAACAACCCACGCCCGGAACATTATTTAATAGCGTGTATAATGACGAGCTCAACAGAGTTGCTTCCACTACGACAACCCTTAGGTCTACACTGCAACAGGTGGGGTACTAGAGTTGTGGGTGGAGGGGAAAGTTGGCAGCTAAAAACAACCCACGCCCGGAACATTATTTAATAGCGTGTATAATGACGAGCTCAACAGAGTTGCTTCCACTACGACAACCCGGCTGTCTCTGGGTCTACACTGCAACAGGTGGGGTACTACAGTTGTGGGTGGAGGGGCAAGTTGGCTGCGACAAACAACCCACGCCCGGAACATTATTTAATAGCGTGTATAATGACAAGCTCAACAGAGTTGCTTCCACTACGACAACCCGGCTGTCTCTGGGTCTACACTGCAACAGGTGGGGTACTACAGTTGTGGGTGGACGGGCAAGTTGGCCGTGACAAACAACCCACGCCCGGAACATTATTTAATAGCGTGTATAATGACGAGCTCAACAGAGTTGCTTCCACTACGACAACCCGGCTGCCTCTAGGTCTACACTGCAACAGGTGAGGTACTAGAGTTGTGGGTGGACGGGCAAGTTGGCTGCGACAAACAACCCACGCCCAGAACATTATTTAATAGCGTGTATAATGACGAGCTCAACAGAGTTGCTTCCACTACGACAACCCCTAGGTCTACACTGTAACAGGTGGGGTACTAGAGTTGTGGGTGGACGGGCAAGCTGGCTGCGACAAACAACCCACGCCCGGAACATTATTTAATAGCGTGTATAATGACGAGCTCAACAGAGTTGCTTCCACTACGACAACCCCTAGGTCTACACTGCAACAGGTGAGGTACTAGAGTTGTGGGTGGAGGGGCAAGTTGGCTGCGACAAACAACCCACGCCCGGAACATTATTTAATAGCGTGTATAATGACGAGCTCAACAGAGTTGCTTCCACTACGACAACCCGGCTGTCTCTAGGTCTACACTGCAACAGGTGAGGTACTAGAGTTGTGGGTGGACGGGCAAGTTGGCCCAGTCAAACCACCCACGCCCGGAACATTAAATACAAAAATTTAAAAAATCACATTTAGAGTCTACCCACTCAGTAACGAAACTAATTTGCAGTGGGGGACTTTAATTTAAAGCGACTACCAACCCTGTAGGATTCGAACACCATCGACGAGTGAGCGATAACCAATCAAAGATCGATATTTCAAATACGAAATATATGTATTAGTGATTGGACAGTGCGAACACCTGCGGACCAATGCCAGAATCAACTAGGCCGATTCAGAACAACTTTGAATTCTCGTTGCTAGGACGGCTCCAAAGTCACCGCTTACTTATTCCTTAAGTCCTTAACATTTTTTAATAGCGTGTATAATGACGAGCTCAACAAAGAGATTAATATGACGGGGGGTAATTTATTTATAGACCCGAAATGACGTTGACAAATTAGGTGAGAGACAGTAAGGAAGGGACCTGTTTTAATCGCTTCGCCCTATCAGTATAGACGCCCTATAGGCTATAGCATAATAATAATAATAAAAATAACCCAGTAGCTATAGTAGCGACCAATTCTCTTAAAATGAATACATGCGTGCGCCGATGGGCTGTGAGGCCTAGCATAGTGGTACATGTTTATTGTTTACGCTTGGAGGCCTACATGTAGCATTCCCATTTCAAAAGCAAAACGAGTCAATTTATGGATGTTACAAAATAGTATTCCATGATTTTGTCTTTCTCGTAAAAATTTCAAAACATGCGACATTAATTTCATCTGTCATCTGTCATAATTAACTGTCTCTGTCTGTCATATTTAACACACACTGAGAATATCTGGGTCCATTCTATATAGGAATTAACCGTTTTGAACGTTTTAGCGTACGGAGAACGTTGGCGGAACACCCTCAGGTCAGGATTATATACCATTGTGAGACTAGAACAGCTGGTTAAGCGGGCCTACCGCTCTCGTGTGTTATTTGAGTGGCTGGTTTCCTCTTTGCCTACACCCACACTTGTATCACCACCATGTTTGATGTCGCACCACTAGCTGTTGACTCAAGAAGTAAAATGACGTCACAAGTAATATAATTGGGGTTTGTTCACAAGCAAATTTCTCTTACATTTCCCTTCTTTCATAATCGTATGTGTTACTTCAGTAGAAAATAAAAAAAGGCAAATATTGTTTTAGTGGTATATAATATAGCAATTATATTGTATCTTGATTAGCCTAGCTAAATTAACACATATAGTCGTTTATTTGGGCACATTTTGGACCACGAAGGAATATTAAAGAGTCGATGCAAACGACTATTATAATTTACATCATGTCTAGAAAGATGGATTGAGTTTAACTGGCTCTTAACATGATAATACAAAATAATATTTTTTTATTGTTATTTTTTCTTAGATATAATACCAATGATGAAATATACAAATGAATGACAGTTCACTCTGAAAACCTCACTAAGACTGATAAGGCTTATCTGTGGGAAAAAAGTAACACAAAAACATTAAACAAAAAAGAAACTTTGGTACCCGGCACCTCCACCAAATCAAGAACATACAAAGAAGTTGGACGGAAAACAGGCGTGAGGCGTCAAAAATAAAAATATATTAAAACAAATCTGGTGTGGCTCGTTGTGGTCTGTCGGGTATATTACGTCTTCATTGCACAAGGTCCAGGATTCGTTTTATCTTTAGAACTTGTCATTCTATCTATGTATTCATAGTTCCCACGTGACGTCACAGCGGCCATGATTGCAACACAATTGATGAGGACCAATCCGAGATCATTGGCAGATATAATTCAAATTTAATAAATAAGCCTAATTTTGAATTTAAAAAGTAAACATAAGTAATAAAATAAAAGCATAAGAAATCACCATGCATACCAATTTTATTTAAAAAACAGGCTGCATTTTAAAGAACTAAAAATGCCTGTGTTCTACCACAACAGGCTTCAATTGTTTCTCCATGGCAACGTCAAAGTTTGATCACAAATGTGGCCGCCACGCGCAAATATGTGACGTACGTGCAACCTATGAATATGATACTGATGTAGGCTACATGTAAACGGTGACTTTGTAATCGTC
Source organism: Isoperla grammatica (assembly GCA_945910005.1). Taxonomy (NCBI): domain Eukaryota; kingdom Metazoa; phylum Arthropoda; class Insecta; order Plecoptera; family Perlodidae; genus Isoperla; species Isoperla grammatica. The sequence goes on from OX246741.1 coordinate 14,182,591, forward strand.
ATACCAACAAAGCCCTTACTAAATTGAAGCAATTCTCAGAATTTTCTCTCACAATCAATCAGAATCAGTTCCCAGTCCTTGTAGGTGACGAGTATAGTAAGTGCGTATCTCAAATCTCTATTTTGGCCTGCTTCGCCTAGCTCGCCAGCTAAAACAACAACTACCATTGTTATAATTAATTGTTACTAATTGTTAGGTTAGTCGGCTACGCTAGTCGACTAGTGAAAAATATCGATTTGAGAAACTATAAATACAAATGTATTTATTGAGTAGTGAAAGTAATTCTCTTCGCGGGTGCGCCGTAATAACCTGCAGTCGAATAAGACAGACGGAGCAGATCTATATTTGACTCGGTGTAGGAGGTCTGCTCTAAAGATCACGCCACAATGATCATCTTGATTAACCATCAACGTACAAAGTAATTACACTTCCTAAGAACAAAGCAATTAAAACAAGACCAACAAGAAGAATGATTCCTTACTAAGTGTTTTCAAGGGGAAAATTACATTGTTTTCAATGAATAAATTGAAATCAAAATTAAAAACCATTACGGTGGATGGCAGTTGGATTTAAATCGACTTTCTACAATATTGATCATAACTTTTAAAAGAAAGTATATCGAAAAAACTAGAGTAAATAATTGTAACAATACGTTTTCCAAACTCGTGACCGTTCCAATTCTTGACTCCGTCCGTAAACATTACGCCCCAACGGTCGTCTTGATGAAACATCAACATCCGAAATAATTAGTCTTTATAAGAACAAAGCAATTAAAAGTAGATCCACAAAGAGAGATTACTTATTCAGTTGTTTCGCGGGTAAAATAAATTGGTTTAAGGGCCTATATGAATACATTTAATTTAAAATTTAAAATTCATTAGATAAGCTCATGTTACAATACAAAATATCTAATTGAAAGAAAGATTTAAAAATGTTTAAAAAAACTGCCATATCGTCGGATGTAACCGAGACGAACTATATTCAATCCACTTTCAGCTTGGATAACTTCAATACAGTTAACTTGTTCTGAAACGGAGCTTACAGAAACAAATTTAAAATAAACAGGACTTATCAACGAAGTGTCTGCGTTTGAGTCGTGTGGTAATTGAACCATCAGCACGTTGCTCACTCCTGTCGAAAACATATAGTTGTGAAAGAGCGATAAAACTATTCTCGTTCATTCAGTACCTGATTTGATCTGTCAATTGTCAGAACTATAGGCAATGTATATAGTCTAGTTCTTCAGGGTTCAAATTATCCATTCCACTAATGAACGTACCGATATCTAGTCGTTCACTAGGAATGTGTAGAAACAACAAATACTGGATTTTGTCAGAAGAAGATTCAATTCACAAGTAGAACATAATATCCAAGTGGATTAAATAAAGTCCACCCACCCACACAGTTAAAAGAAGTTTAGAACATTTTACTATTTATTTAGAATTTTTTCACACAACTTCATTAATGTAATTCATGGGCCGTGCAAACACTTCCACCTGTTTCTCTCTAAACACATATTTACACACGCTCTCACTATATCCAAAGCTTTTCACGTATCTTCGTCAAAGCTTTATTCGGTCTACACATTTGCTTTACTACCTAACACGAGTACTCAGGCAAGTATTTGTTTTGTCAGCCTCGACTTAACTCTATCGTGTACACGATAAAATTGTAAAATAAATACTAGAAACTATGTAAAGCGTATTTCCACGTTTAAACGAACACTGAGCACATGTACGAAGGCAGTCAAAAACAAGACTTTGAAAATGTGCCGCGCAGCACAGACGAAAAACTCGCGAGGGAGCGATCGCGCGTAGGTGGGAAAATAACCACCCTTTCAGAGGTTGGCCAACTTGTATTTATCCGAAATGTTTAAGAGGAAGGTCCAGCCCCAAATTTAAAAACACACAAATTTACGTTTAGGTTCTATAAAATTACAGATGTTATAACAATATGGAGAAATTGGCTGGTTACTTAGAAGCTTCAAATTTACAATTGAATTTGGACCTACAGGAATTATATATCGGTTTGGTTTAGTTTTAGAAAATTGAGATGACACTGTGTGTATTTATTTTTCCCTAATTTAATCATAATCCATCACAATAGTAAAAACTGTTTCACAGTCAGTATGTCTTATACAAAAAAATCTCGTTAATAAATGTTTAAAAAAAAAATCCCAATGACGTGGGGCGTTCTTGTTTAATAACTAAAATAAAATCAACATTTCGCAGTCTTAATATTGGCATTAGCCCTTTCTCCAGAATTTAACAAGAACACCGACAACTGCTTGGACTGATTGGGGCCAAATTCCCGAGCGTTGTAAAAGTCAATACTTTTTGACAACTCGGTATTACAATGAATTTGGTATAGTTTTGTGTATTTATTAACAATCAGGTAATATTGGGTATAATTATGTATTTATGGTATCGACAACCGTAATTCCGCATGTGAATCGACTCGTACACGCTTGAGAATTAGGCCCGAACTCACCAAGTGTAACTGCAGGGCTTAATTTGTAATTGAAAAGGAACCGGAACGCATATTTTGTTTGTCAAATATAATTTGGCATCAACCCCGCCCACATTTGTACATTGTAAACATAGATAATATGTAATTATTAATTAGCTATCTGTTTAGTGTCAGTGGTCAGTCAGAAGGTTATTGGGTCTGACTACCAAGGGGTAATTCATAAACTTGAATAACTTTCATTCATACCAACAAATAAAAAATATATATTTGTGAAATTTTCAGAGATACGAATTAATTCACGAGTTTTTAAGGAGTAACCTACTAAAATAATACCGGAACACGCGTTCTGGTTTCGGAAAAGAAATCGGAACTGCGTTCCGGTGCGTTCCGGCTCAAATTAACCCCCGAGTGTAAGAAAGGAGAAGACGTAGAATGTTACTGCATCTAAGTAATGGGATATCTTAGTAATAATATAACATACATTTCTCAAGTAACTGACTCATTCACTGATCAGGTGTTTATATTATTCCTTTCGGCACAGATAATGTATTCTTCTATCCGTTACACTGGGTTCTCATGGTCCAACGCCGGCGGATAGCGTTCGTCGTTGGGCAAATAGAAATTAATCCTATTTGAAAAGGGGAACGACGTTCCGTTGCCTGATTGGCCAACGACTAACGCTGTCCGCCGGCGTCAGAGCATGAGAACCCCGCTTTATCTGTGCTTTCGGTTTGCTCATGAGAAAGTTACGCTCATCGCAAGACAATAGTCGCCGCCATGAGTGTTCATGTTAGAACAACCTCTTAGGTCCGAATTCACCAAACTTTTTCATCGGCCGATTTACTAATCTCGGATTGGTTACCATGGTTTCAACAAACATTAGATACAAAATGCAAGGTGGCATCTACCGGGCTCCATTTTTGATCTCCGATTAACAGAAAATCGCCGGATTAAAGTTTGATGAAACTGACCCTTAGACCCACCACATTATTGAAACTCCTTAAACTAGGTAACATTATTGGAAACGTAGCCAAGTAGACAGGAAATGAATGGAGACAAATATGGGTTCAAATAAAAATATCAAGTACACAATGTTTAAATTATATTTTATTCATTTCTGACACAAGAGAAAAGTTTGGTCATTATACAATCGATGACATAATCTAATCTCATTGAAGTACACCAACAGATAAAATTGTGTGTTGATCTTTAAGGTCTAGCCTCTTGTATGATATTCAGAGGCGTCATCACTCAACCATCTTAGCACAAACTACACTCAAATCCGTGACATAGCAACAGGTGTCAATGCTTTGACCAACCTTGAAGGTGCGGCAAGTAGGCCTATCAATACCTTACTAATACACTTGGCAGTGATTATTGCATGCAAATAAGAAGACGGTATAAAGGTTACTTTCTTCCAAAACGACACAGAAAAGGTCAATAGTTAGTTCGGTGACACCCATTTTGTATAGCTTTACGGGAAAGTACGCCGTAAAGTGGCGGAGACAACAAAACAAATGTTTAACAAAATACGATTTTGTTATATATTGCATCAATAAATTGCACCGTTCTCTATGCATATTTTTCTTTGAGAAATATGAGGCAAAATATAATTATAATTCCCTTTACAAATTGTCAAATTATTTTCAAATTATTCTCAAGATACATTACACGACATTAATTTGTTTTAAGTTGACTAGGAAAATTTACGAGATCTACAACTCAAGTGTGAAGAACAGTATTGATACACAAATTATTTTACAGACAGAAAGAAGAAGGGTGAACATACCACATCACTCGAGCACAAGATTTGCTAAACATTCTTTGAGCGTGACCAAAGTTTGACAGAAGGGTAGCAAACCCCCGCCAATAGCCGCACAACGCTAAGACTACCCCTTGCCCCGCACCACCAAGGCCATACAACAAACTGTCAACCCCAATAAGAGTTGCATACAAATCACATGATACCACGTTTCATCCGCTTAAACCCAACCGATAAACAAGCTCCTCTAAAAGAATAAAAACACCCGTAAACTCAAAACGCAAAGCTCTTATTTTAATGACAAAGCACTAGATCACAACGAAATAACTAACTCTAACAGGAACTTACTTGAACACTATAATATTGAGCAGCAAAACAAGCACATCGACACATACGTCACTATCGAATACATCTGATACACATGAATACAAAAATAGAGATTATACTTATGGTATAGTTACTACACCTAGCAAGTTTCGATTTAAATATGAAGAGGAATTCCAACCTAATAGCGGATAACATAAATCGAGGTTCCGTGTGTTCGATACAAATTACTTGAAAAGTGGGGAAATTTACGATTTGTTGGTCGTTTTTTTTTTTTTTAAATACCATTCGGCATTCAATCAAAATATTTTGGAAAACTAAGAAGCGGAACTGTACCAAGAACTACAGAAATTGCAAAAACAAAAAAGATCTTGTTTGGATGAAATTAGTGAATTTTCATTATTGAAATAATTGTCTAATTATATAGCTGCAAACGCAATCATTATTTTCCAACCTTTTTTTTTTATGAAGATCTGTAGATCTGAATAATTTCTAGCCACGCATCACACAGACATTTTGAAATTAAGTGCCATTTTAAAAATGCGAACCAAACACCTTGATTAATTCTCGCGCGTTTTCAAGCTATTTGCATGTCGCACAAACTAACACACAGCAACAACGAGATGAGTGAACAATGAAGTAGACTTAAGCCTAGTGTACGATTGGCGTCAACGCTAACTTCAACTTCAACACCTTGATAAACCTGTATATTCATATGGAAGCATTCACGATTGCAGAAATGCGTCAACCGTCAACTTGAACCGTCAACGTCAAAGTTCAACTTTGACGATTGGCGTTAACGTTTGACGCTCGCGCATGCGCATTCACATGTCACCAAAGAGTTTCAAAAGAAATATCTGTTCGTTTTCCAAAGAAAGCATTTTCTTCTTTTGATTTTGTTGATGTTCACTGGCACACAAATAATAACCTATAAATGACAACCACAAACAGCTGTTGTTTACCTAAAACCACAGAATGCTCTACAACTACATCACAACTTTGGGAACCAAGGTCTACTTGATCTCCGCCTAGCGGACGCTCGTCGAACTCCCAAGTTCGACGAGCCTCCGCTAGGCGGAGATCAAGTTGAGCTTGACGGGTACAACGTGTAGAGATGGCCGTGCATTAACGAAGATCAACGAAGTTCACCGATGAATACCGACGCAGCTTCAGTTGCCGTCGAATCGTGAATCAAAAACGCTAACGTGAAACTATTACCGGTTGACGATTCAAGTTGACGCCAATCGTAAACTAGGCTTACTGCGCAGTAACGGTGGAAGTCACCTAGTAAGACCCCCCCCCCCCCCCCTTATTATAGTTTTGAACAATCTTCAACTCATCACAAAGTGTCAGAGATGGATGCATTAGTGTGACTTCCCTCTCGATATGTCTGCATGGCAGTTGAAAAAATACTATATAGACATGTATACAGTAATTTGACTGTATTCAACTGAAATAAACATTGATCTATTTAAAAAATATTCACAAATTTGAAGCACTCGTAGACACTAACTTTGAGGCTGATATAAATATATTAATATAAGCGTTTATCACGGAGTATTTTTACATACACGTAGATGTCAAATACCTCACATTTTTTCTTTAACATCAAACACTGCCACCAGAACAGATCCAACACTTTGTAAGCGAACGAATACAACTGTCGGACAAATGCAGACACAATTACTTTTCAAAAACATGCTTCGATTCTCGTTGAAAACGTTATAGTTTTACTTCCACGCGTATTCTGATTTTAAATGTTTGAAATGAAGGGTTGTGAAGTCATATGAGAGGGCGCAGAAACGCGAGAGTCGAGAAAACAAGTCAGAATAGGCGAGTCTACGCCGGACTACAAGTGTTTCTTTGTTGTTAATGTTTCATACCGACCATTGCAATGGGGAACCTGCAACTGACGGTACAGCCGAACTACAACAATGGAAACTGATGGACAAACAACAAGCTGTCAAAGTAATAGCTTTGGGAATAATCGGGGAAAAACAATTAGTTTTAACGATAGTAACTGCTTGCCAGTTAAAATTTCTGTTCAATGATGGACAACAACTATCTGAAAGTTTGTAAACGTTTTGAACATTTCAATTTTCCAACTTCAGAACATTTTATTTTTTGACGGCTTGTTGTTTGTCCATCGAACCCACTTCTCTTTGATCCATATCAAAAATAAATAATAATATAATCGACCAGGACAGTTAACACAAAGTGTTCGACGATATATGGCGGCAAGGTATTTACGATATCAAAACATTGCTGTACTTGACGACGGGGGTAGGTATGAGGAGGCGTAGCAAGTGCACAGAGAGCGTTGTGAGCGATCCAGCCAGCACTCACTGAATATTGGATACACACAACTTAGCACAAGACTCAATTCCAAAAATAGCCATGCCGCCGTGTTTTGTTTCGGACAAACATTGAATGTGCACCAATCAAAGAAAGATACAACAATGCAGTTGCCTAGCAACACATGTCACAATTCCTCCTCAATTGAGTCTTGTGTAGAATTTCTCAAGTCGTTGGAAAGACTACTTCACTTCTTTGGAATCGATGGATATTTTGGCAATGATAATTAGTGCACTGGCTTCTAGAGAGGTTTTCGGTTAATTCTAGCAGGCATAGCTCGGTGGCCGGAACGCTCAAAGAGCTTCAGTGAAGTCCTCCTCTAACAATTCTTCGTCCCATCACACTACAACGAGGTGCGAGAGGTCAACCCCTGTAGGAGACGAACACGACGTCACCGCCCACGTTTAAAAGGCACTGACCCTGCAACAAGAGAGTAGGCCTACATTAGTGTGACATCACGTTTACCGTCCATGTCAAACCACTGTCTGATTCCAAACAATCGTGGCAGTTGAGTCTTCAAGAGGGACATGTGTTTGAAAACATTATAGCGAGAGTTATCCGTGCTAGTACTTCGATTTCCTAAAGACGAAACAGTGAAAGTTCTCAAGATGGTGGAGTGGAATGCAGAATGTGGAATGCAGCAGTGGAATGGAATGCAGTGGGATGCAAGGTCCGTCAATGTTCTGGAGGTTCGGTAAACCTCGAACTTCAACGAGCCCCCGCCAGGGGATTTACGGAGGAATACTGGACACTGTCCATGTTAAGGCTGGTCCACACAGATTTTTTAAGCATAAGATTTAAGGTTTTAAGACGTTGTTGCCAAGAACAACAATGAAAACAATCTCTTAAAACTAAAACTTTGTGTGAACGCCAGTACGTGTTTCCTATGATCCAACTTTACGACTACGCGTTAAACCTTAAATCTTATGCTTACAAAATCTGTGTGGACCAGCCCTTAAACATACGAGAAGGCTGCAACACACAACACTAGCGCTCCCAGCGGCAAGTGGTGATACGGCGATGATGATGGCTGCTTTGTTCAATGCTATTTTCTTCCTTTAAAACGTGTTTGTAAGGCTAGCAATTACGTATCAATGTATTAAAAACATACGTAGAAGACTAAGTTATGATTTGCATCTATAATTGTAACCAAATTAATCTTAGATAAGTCATAACATTTAACCTTGCGAGCAGTACTCCATACGTGTCGCTGCAGATTTAGGCTATTGTCCTGTATAGGTATCGGTTGTAAAGGTTGTATATTACAGTACTAAAACCCAAGCCAAAGGAGGAGGGGAAAGGAGAAGGAACAAGAGGAGGGAGGAAAGAGAGAAGAAGAAATGCCGGTCACCGGTCAGAGACTGTCAGTGGGTGAAAGCAACAACAACACTACTACTACATTAAATAATAACTATACTACTAACTATACTACTACTAATAACTACTAATAATAATAATAACTAATAATACTAATACTAATAATAACTACTACTAATAATAATAAATAATAACTATACTACTAATAACTATGACTATATAGTATATACACAGGTTACGACAAGAAAGTTGATTGGAAGTGGAACCAGACAGCTATAGTCGGCCATTTTCCCTGACGTCATCACTAATAGAGTCTAGAGCGCGGCACCATTACTATAAGAGTATGAAGCGCGGCACGATGTCTTCGGTACTGTGGAAGATGGCTTATTTCAAAAGCATCATATCCGAAACATGCATGCAGTCATTAAACTAGGAAGTGGCAGGGCAAAGGGTTCAAATAAAGCGCACAAACATGCATCAAGTATCCGCTTACAACGAAAACTACAGGGGAAAATAAAAACGTACTCTAGTGAGTGACAAAACTAAAGTAAAAAAAAAACAAAAAAAAAACACACACATTTCGTTTTGTCTCAGAAGGTTTACTTGCAATTAACAATGTTTGGCCTGCGTTTCACATTGCACGATGATGAATATAGCCCGTCAGACCATACTACGCATTAGCGAATATACAACATACACACTTGTCGTTTGCGGACCTGGACTCTTAATTTATTTGGTACCTAAACGTTATATTTAAAGTGTTGCGATATTTTTGTATAGAACAAAATTAATTTAGAAACATTGATGAGGCGGGTTTTACGTCCCATATTTTTGCAATTTGACTATCGAGACGACGAGTGCGTAAAATATGAAGATGAAAAAACGCCGGTTCATCAGTTTGAGGAGTACTGCCTATAGTGGACCCAAGATTACTTTACACCTGCTTTCGTCACATCCGGGGCAGACGTAGCCCACCAGCGAACCGCCCGAGACACACCTGCGCCAATTACCGATCGCTGATTGGCTACGAACTAGTCGCCTGTGACGAAAGCATGTGTAAGGTAGTCTTGGAGGGTGAACGGCTACTCTGTGTGCAGTGGAGTGGTGCACCCATGCAAAGAAGATGTGCGGGCCGGGGGGGGGGGGGGGGGGATATATATGGACCCAGGGAAGTGACACATAAGAAAGCGGTTTGGTTCAGAACCGTAGCAGTTTAAACAACTTTAGAGAAATATGGAATTCCATCTTATACTAGAATGTTGGATAACTCCCCCCACGTCACAAACCGGCCGGAAGGGAGGGGTGGGGGTAGCTGCCAAGAGAGCCCCAATCCCAAACCACCTTCGGGTGCACCACTGACAAAATACTCGGTTCACGTCGACAAATTGACGGCATATCGACACTACACACAATCTTCGCGCGCACCAATGGGCCTAAACGTCAACATGCGAGTAACATCAACTAACAGCCCGACAAGGCGCCTATAAACTGTCTTGTCGATCAAACACCTGATTGATAAAACATTCATGACGCCCCCGTTAATCAGGTGTTGCGGCGCGCGGTAAGAGCAGCGAGATTGATAACCCACCGCCGCGACGCCCACTTTCTATTGTGCGTACATTTAAACTTGTTGCCAGTAACACCCCACTAATAAATGCATTAAAACGGCGGTTCCGAAAAGGGGGAAGAGAAGTCCCCCCCCCCCCCCTCCTTTACCAAACAACACAGAACGGGAGAAATGTATTATGTAATGAAAACATTTTTATTTTGCACGTCCTACGACTTGGTAGGGCCTACATTTTACCTTCATATATCGTGTGTGGTTGCCATCCCGACGAAACAAGACCGCATAATATTTACTCCAAACTGAAATCCTATACCTTAGAGCGAGTATCTATTTGTTTTTGGTTGAAAATATTGGAAATACAATATGTAATCATAAAACTAATTTGCGGTGCACACTGGCGTGGATATGAGAGTTGTTATCATTTAAACACGCGCATATAAGCATACAAATAATAACACACTATATAAAAACTGCACAACATAAATATAGAATGAACTTACTTGATTATAAATTATTTTTTTATACAAAAGGGACTAATTGTTTTCTTTCTTACTTGTATAATTGTATAAACTTAACAATGACAAACTTAAAATATCTGTACTGTGTCGAGTACGTCGATAAACATTAAATTATTGAAATTCAATTGACAGTGCTGAAAACCACACACGTGATGCGGCAAAATAGGGCGAGTAAGTTTCGATTATTATAACAATAAAAATAATAATCTAACGCCGATATTTGTATCGTTACATTTTCGGTAACAAATTCAGCGAGATTTTCGTCCATTGACTTCGATACACGTGTCCCATGAAATACTCTGAACCAAGACAACCCCCCTCCCCACAAGTAGGTATAACGTCTTCTCTTCGTAAGGATGGTAAGCTCAATCTAGTGTGCTGCATGCACATAAATCCTCAAACAGTGTGCCAAATCTTATGCTTGGGTGCGGACTGAAGTGAAATATCGTAACAGTTTAGAGCATGCTGGGATGTAGGGTGCATTATGGAAAATTGACCAACGTTATGGCCCATAATACACTTTTAGACGTCATATTTTGTATATGTATTATGGTGTGTGGTACAAAAGATGGTTATTTCCTTATTAGATAAATGGACCAAAGAAAATTATTATCATTATTATTTTTTTTCATAACTTTAACGATAAAGAAAGAATAAATCAATCAATCAATCAATCAATCAATCAATCAATCAATCAATCAATCAATCAATCAATCAATCAATCAATCAATAAATACGCAAATAAATAAATAAATGCATACACAAATAAATAAATAAATAAATACAGAAATAAATACACAAATAAATAAATAAATAAATAAATAAATAAATAAATAAATAAATAAATAAATAAATAAATAAATAAATAAATAAATAAATAAATAAATAAATAAATAAATAAATAAATAAATAAATAAATAAATAAATAAATAAATAAATAAATAAATAAATAAGAATGCAAATTGGAGATAATTTTTACTAGTATCATGCATGGATGCATATTTACCGATAGTCCATCTGACCCAATATTATACATTTATAATAGTGCCGACTGCCATGTATATAATATGTTGTGTAACTGTGAGCGTTACAAACGCAGCGACATGAAAACAGCGCCAAGCCCCGCGGAGCAGCGTTCACAGGCCCTGTCACAACCAGTTCCACAAATAATGTACAGCGAAAATTTTAATTTTGGGGCTACCGGAGGAGGACTGATATTTTAAAGGCTCACGCTATAGGATCGCCACCAAAAAATGTGTCGCCAGTAAAAGTAAAAGCGGATTATTACCTTCTAAGCTCATTGCTACTAAGATCTTTGCAAACCGCATGGTGTGGCCTTGAGCAAGCGTATACCCCGTCCCGTAGCGAGCGAAAGAACGAAAAGAATCCAAGATGGCGCGCTCGGCTCTCTTGCTTGCGGTCAGAACTCAATTACTTTCCGTCATCCGAAAGACGTCGTATGTGTCGACGCCAGCAGGACCGACGTCGCGTTTCGATTAGCGCGCGATTAGCGACGCCACGCGACACAACGCCACGCGCGTCACAAAAACATAACGCACAGGTCTTCTGATTCTACTTGTATTGGCCGCCAACGAACAATGTCTCAGACGGTTCAATGTTCCGTTCAATGTTCCTTGAATTCAAGGACAAAAAGCATCAAAATATACATAAATTATAAAACATAACAATACTCAATACTTTATGTGATGCTTTTTCGTCCTTGAATTCAAGGAACATTGAGCGGAACATTGGACCGTCTCTGGTTGCAATAATGCTGTTCAAGACGAAAAGGGGTGACTGATGAACATGAAGGACAATCACAAAGAACCATACTGTATGGGGGATTTGAACCCACCTCTCTATATTATGGCATACGATTAGGACCTGCGCCCCAACCGATTAACCATGCACCGCTAACTGAGTGGGTAGACTCTAAATATGAATGTATGTATTTATTTATTTATTATCTGCCTCTGAAGTAGACTCTATTTGGCGTCCGTAAATAACATGAAACGTATTGTTTGAGTGTGTATATACGCGCCACGGCACCAGACTCGACAAAGAAGGCCTTCCACCTATAGGTAGCTTTCAATAGACGTCACGTGGCGGCCATTATGAGGTACACATTGCTTGTCTACATTTGTTCTGTCAATAGAAGACACAGGTTATCCAGGAAAAAAACACAGTTTTAAGCCGTATAGATTGATGTGTGCAGGTAAAAGTTCAAGAAATTGATAACAACAATGATAACAAATGATTACACATGCAAATGATTGTCTTCAAACAGAGTTTACTAGTTCTTATTTTGTTTTCAGTCATAATACGGAACCTTTGTTTGAAAACAGTTGATGTGTCAGTCAAAGGACATCTGCAATATTGCAACAATGAAGTGTCGGAAGAACGTAAACAAATGTTGACAGAGTACCTCAGTATGGCCACCGTGCGATACCGGACGTGACGTTATTGCCTCCCTATAGGAAAAGAACTTCTTTGTCAACCGTACCTACTCACTAAATGGGCACGGTGGCGTCTTTCTTACGTACACACTTTAGAGCGCGACATTGTCGACAGAAGCAAAACGGTGGCACTTCTACCGGTTACTTCAGAGGCCTAGAAAGATAAAAACTGCCTGCTCAGTATCGATATCAGTATATTATTATCAGGATATAGACACTCATGGTCACCAAAAGAACATAACATATTTTTAACAATCATGGTTGGTTATTTGCGTATTTCCAACACAACAACAAAATATAATTTTATAAGTTTTCAATCTTTTATCCTCCTCATATATAGTTTAAAGAAATCATGGGGAGATGAAAGCTTTATAATATATGCTTTGTATGGAAGAGTATATACAGTGTGTACATGTATGTATCTATGTTGTTGTATGTACTGTGAACGTCGTACTGAAAATTCGTACACTCTATAGCTAGAGATACGTATTTTTAGCAAACATTTTCTCTAAATTTAGCACTAATTATTTTAAATTTAGCATTTTGTAGCATTTATATTTTTCTTTCCGTCAAAACCTTGTATATCAGGAGGTTTCTTGCACTTCTAATGAAAAATTATGTGCAGGTACTAGTTAAAATCAATTTAGTTGTAACTTTTAACTTCTAAGGGGTTAAAATGCAGTTCTTTACTGAATCTCAATAGGAATAGGAACACATTATTTTTTGTAAAATTAGCATTTTGTAGCGTTTTCAAAAATAAAACCAATAAATAAATGACCAATTTAGCATCTAAAACCTAAAACGCTCAAATAACGTATCTCTATCTATAGCTAAAGGTAAACGTGTGCGCGGGAGGCTACATCGCCCCGAACTCTGCGGACAGAAATGTGAGCTACCACGTCCAGAGCATCTAGCCACAACAACGAGAGAGTGTAATTAGGTATTGCGTATATACAAAGCCTCTTGCTTTGTAATCTGTTAAACAGCGTAGCTGCACAACACAATATTATAGTAATTTCCCGTCAACTCGGACGGTGTATGTAGGCGAGAACCTTCGAAAATCTCAACAAAAATCCACAAAGGGGTCGGGTTCGATTCCAGGAGAACGCGTAGGGTGGGCGGTCGTTAGCAACCATAGAACAAGCTTGACAGCCGACACTTTGTTCCGTGCATGTACAGAGGTGTAATGACGACGATGGCAAAATCGGAAGTTAGAGAAGGAGATCAGTAACAGAATCCAAAAGCCCGTAAAGTCGACCTGCAGAAACTCAGCTAAACGCCTCGGAAGGTCAGATAGAACATGTAGGTACGGAAAGTCAGCCTGGAGAAAGTCAGCGTATAAGCTAGGCATACGAGTAAACAAGTGTATTATAGCGGAAAGTCCACTAGGAGAAAGTCGACATTGTGGGTACAGAATCCCATCCTTTAAAAGTATCAAATAAAATCATAAAAGCACTTAATAAACGATTTTCCGATTCAACAACACGGAAAGTCAACCTGCAGAAACTCAACAGTAGCTTAGCTGAAACTGTCCCCCCAACCGGTTATTTTAAATAAATAAAATAAATAAATTCACATTTAGAGTCTACCCACGCAGTAACTAAACTAATTTGCAGTGGGGGACTTTAATTTAAAGCGACTAAACCAACTCTGTAGGCTTGGAACACCATCGATGAGTGATTTTTTTTTATAGCGGCTTTCTGTTACTGTCCACTTTCCTTAGGTTGACTTTCCGCGGGCGGGTATTTCTTTGATGTTGAGTTTCCTTGCCTTAAATCTGTCGACTTTCCGTCTAGCTGAGTTTCTGAAGGTGGACATTCTGCGTTCCCATCCAAAAAGCAAGGCTAGACAAAGTGTGTAAAACGAAGAAAGTCCCCCACCCCCGCCCACCGTGTGACGTTTGACTCCAGGTTACCAGCCCCGTCACGTCCTCGGAGCCAGCCCGCGCGCGTCCGCCGCCCTTGTCAACGTCAGCCGTTCGTTGTTGGAAATTCATATCGTAATTAAATCTGCGATAATTACAACAGGCGAAGGAACGAACGCCGTATATAACGTGTACACGATGATTGCATCACAATACAAACATGCCAGCCAGACACGGAATACGCGGTGGTAAACTGAACTAATGGATCCACTTAGGAGACGCAGCTATACGATACGCACGAGATAAGGTCGGGTAATAGATAATATAATAAAATGAGCGCTCGCACCCATTGCTCATCTTGATTTATGCGCCGAGACAACGCTAATCTGGGTGTAAATGTGGGGATATCTCCTTGAGGTGTAGTACTCGCAAGTTATAGTATATAGGATAGGATAGGGCGTCGCGCGCACCTTTGCGCACTAATATTTACAAGATGGAGTGAAAAGTCGCGTCGTTTTCGTGCACGTGAATGAGGCGAGCGTATTATGAGCTCCTGGACCAATCCGAAGGCTGGGATGGATACACATAAACAGAACGCCGCGAATGAAGCAAACTGTCCGCATTGCTCTCGTTCGCATTCATTCGTTCGCTTTAAGCCTGGTCTACGAAAGTTGAAATATACAAAACACATGAATGCGTTCACATAAGAATTAAAGACTTGTCACTTGTTACTTGTGACCAACAGAGTTGACCAACTTTCAACTCAAGTAACAAATCCTTAATTCACAAGTGAAAAAACGGAGTCAAATGAGGTTCTTTAGTTCAGTACAGGTTCAGTAGACAACCAGGGTCAAGAGAAGTACTACGTATCCTCCTTATATTGTGGTACATGGTGGTACCAAAGATTACTGAGAGGACCTTTGGTGGTACTACTAAACAAATTCATAACCTACAAATAGAAATGGCCACGGATTCGCCAAAGAGCTCCACAGTCAAAGGTACTAACATTGCATAAAGTGTCTGATCTTCGTCCGAAGTCTTTAATGCTAAAGTTTTGTGTGTACCACACAAAAATAACAAATTGTTAATCACAAATTCTTAGTTCTTAAACATCAACACGACCATGGCCTTTACACAGTGAAGAAGAAAAACGAAGAAAAACTGTTGATTGTTTTAACCGCGACAACGCAATTTAATTGCCATCCTGCATTGTTAACTACTCGTATAATGTTAATTATAAATTGTTGATTTTACGTTTTCTGATCACGGCGTAAAATGTTGCACAGTGTCCATATTATGCTCAATTAAACACACAAATAGAGAGAAATGAGAAATAGTTATTCTTGGTGTGGTGGGCGGGATACAAACAGACAGAGACAGGTAATGTAATGTAAAGGACGACAGATTACAATAAGGCCGAGGTCAAGGTTCATTAAATCCCCGCCAGGAACGCACCGAGCGCACAGTTCGACGACCTTCGCCAGAGGATTTGGAGGATATATTGACCAGATTTAGATTACAGATTGGTTTTGTTTTAGAGTGTCGTATAAAAGGAAAACAAAACATCGGCTGGACGCATACAAGGGTAATCCCAGGCAGCGAGGCTTTGCCACTTATTTCACATGTTAAATAAATAAAAAATCACAACCAATATTCAAGAAAATGTGATAAAAGTTGTGGCTTAAAAAGAGTAGTTGAATTTTTGTACTTTTTAATATATTATTATTATGAATGTGCATCTGGGCCCGGATTCACAAGAGGTCATACTCATTCTTATTTTGGTCTTATTTCTAAGACCGTCCTAACTTTGAACATCTTGTAAAAGAAGACCCAGGATCACATGAAAAGTTACTAATTCCTGGTGAGAACAAGGACATAATGTTTTAAAATCCGTTCTAAGATATTCTCCTGGTTTTATAAGAGGTTCAAAGTTAGGCCGGTCTAAGAGATAACACCAAAAAAAGACTTAAGCCCTCTTGTGAATCCGGGCCCTGGATTTTAAATTACTCTTAAAATAAAAATTTCACCACAAACATGGCGACGTGTGTGTGTTAGATACGATCGTGAAACCTCAATTTTTTCACATGTCTTGGCGTAAACGTTGTTTCACACATTATCACAGGAACCGCGATTTTTCCCATCTTTCACGACTGAGATCAGGCCCACGCATACACGCGTGCATCGCATCATCCCACCGAGTGTTTGTTTACTCTCAAGGCCAACATCCCCACCTCGAAGCTATTTCACATCGCATTTCTTCGGACGGGCTAAACCTAGAACAAATACGGTGCCGAATCGAGTCGAGTTCTTCAATAACAAACAGTGTCTTTGCCCCTCGATGGGAACAGATATTGTTTACATTTTCAAGATTGGAATATTGGTTACCACCAATTGATAACCGCCACTTTTGTGACTGTTTGAAGTCGATGGTAGGAACTAGAGGGAAGTCCCGTCGAATAAACTTAGAAGGTGTTGTCGTCATGTATTATGTAATAGTGAAGTGACGCATGTGACAACTACCAACCTAAATTTAGTTGCATCTCGTTCTCATGCCTCAGGTATTGTAGTGATAATATCGCGTGTCTGTATTCAGGCGTGGTGGGGTCGCATTACAATCACGGTCGATACAGTCAATGCAGTGGACAATAATAATAACCAGGTACGGAAAAATCCCGCGGCGAATACCGTTGAAATAGACAGCGTGGAGCACGACCGCCTCTTCTGAGAAATATAGGGAACATTCCGAAACTAGCTGAATATGCCATTTCCGTGCTGAGACCATTCCGTAACCTGCTGGAAATCATTGGCTGAGCGTTCCGTTACTTCCTGAGCCAGCATATCTAGCATCATGAAAACATCAGCCGGTTCGATCGAGGGCATCATCTGCCAGCATTCACAAATTAATCATGGCGGCGTTTTCAAAATGCAATCATTTAAAAGCTCGTCAAATATTCAGGAATTGTATAATTTCACCGTTATTTACATACACCACGCTTTGCAGGATTTTATTATCTTCCATTTCGAGTTCGTTATTATTGGAAAACGATTAGCATTATTGTTTTATTCATTTCATCACAAATTTTTTGGCGCATTTTCGCCACCTTTTCGCTTGTAGGCGTTCCGAAAACACTTGACAAAATGTGACGCTAGGACTACCGGTATGCTAGAACCACATCATTTACAGGAGGTTTCGGAATGTACCGATAAGATCCAGCTTGCTTCTTACGGCGTGGCCAGTATAAGTATTGAGTCTAAAGTTCATTCAGCCTTGGGAACCACAGTAGATGAAGAAGTCGGACCCTGTTGTACACGCTAGAAGCGGCCATAAAAAGGTTTATAGAAATCTCGAAAACATTCGCCTACAGAAGTCGAAGTGCGGTTAACTGAAATGTTACAATGGTGAGGGTCAATGTTTTCTAGATGCCGTTTGAGTGGGGTGGAACGAGCGTGGGCCGAGAGGGAACAACAGATCGAGGCTCCATTCATCCACTATGTTTCCCAACGCCTGATTCCACTGTAGTTATGTTGAGGCAGCTAGCTATACACCCCGAAGGGAGCGCGCACAACTCTACACGACTGCAGCAGCAACAGGTCGAGCCAGGCAGGTGGGGCGCCGAGGACGTCGACGGAAACGCGGGAAATAACCTTTCTATTCTCGTTTCCCGACGGCAAAAAATATTACAAAAACTAAAAAAAAAAAAAAAAAACTCACGCGATTGGTCTTACGGAAGACACAATCCAATTCCATGGAATAAAAATATATTTCCCCGTAAAATCCAGCCCAAAGGCAAAGCACTGGGAGAGTAAATCAAAGGCTATATAAACCATTCAGTGCGACGCGATATTATTACTTTGCAAGGCGGTGTATTTATAGAATTGATGTACTTCCATTACCTTGTACGGTGTTCTTGCCTAGTATTGTGAATTTCATTTCACTACATGCAAGGGTTTACTTTTTCCAACTCGCAACGTATAAGTCAATCCCTACCTATCTACGAACTAGCCTACTCGACATACATACATAAATCAAGTTACAGATATCTTCTTTTATCTACACCTCTTCGCTCTATTTATGTACATTAGTGTACCAAGTGACCTTTTAAATGTGAAGGTCGGTGCACAATAGCCCGGGAAGGAGCTGCTCCGGTAACGGTAACGGGAAAGTTTGCTATAATTTAACTTTGCCCGGTAACATTAACGGTAACGGGAAGCTCCTTCCCGGGCTATTGTGCACCGACCACGAGTCTCGCATTTGAAAGCTTTTGTGCCAAAAGCATAGTGGCCCGGGCCACATCAGGGGGGCTATTCCTGAAAGTTGTCGCGGTGACAAATCTCACTCACACACAGTAATATCTACGTAGTTAATGTGGCTGACCGCGTGGAAAACACACAATCAGCCAATGGCAAGTGATAACCACGTAGATATCACTTAAAGTGAGTTATGTCACCGTGGAACTTGTTGATTAATGTGTGCAATATGCAGGATTGACGTTTCCTATTCGTTGCTGATTGCTGTCAGAAATAGACCTACCTGGGTAGTAACACGTGTCACTGTAATGAAACTACTTTTTTAAGTAGGTACTGTGCCAGTATACAAAATACGGCAAAATAATTCCATAGCTTTTTTCGTTGTAATTTGGGGGTAGTAGTAACGCCACACTAACAACTCAATGGTAAAGCACTACCGCCGGCCATCTGAGATTGAGCGATTTGCTTGCAATCGCTGTCAACTTTGCCATCAACCAAAAATAGATAGCCTAGTTTATTAATTATTAGATTTAAATTTATTCTATATTATGTATTATTATTTTGATAACAGTAGAACCTATACTTTATAATAGTATTATTGCATTTAATGTAGTTCACCCATCAAGTGCTTCAGTAGAAATAAACACTTGCGACTAGGCTTCGATGAAACAGGCCATTTCAAATAAAGAATTTAAATTTTACCCCTAAAAACATAGAGGCTGCCCCTCAAAGTTTATTCGAGGAAAATAACCATTCTTCACTCTACTTTTGTTCATGGTTAAATGACCAGCCAAGATGTACATTTCCCCGGATTCATCCTACCATAGGTTTAGCAACACAATGTACAGGAATTCAATTTGACAAAAGCCCGCCAGGAGATTCAACATGTACCTAGTTCCAACAATCCATAAGTCTATGAACCTAGCTTCAATATTCTGCAGGCTTAAATGGAATACACTATAACAGGAACTTTGAAACATAAAGTAAAAAAATCAGTGTATTACTTTTCTTTTTTTGTTGAAAAATAAATCGACGGGATAGGCTACTTATTTTGTCACAACATTTTATTTGAGCCAATAAAAAACAGGGCATAAAATATTTTTAATTTAACAAAGCTTTACTTTAGGTATTATTTTGATTGAATAAAAAACATTTTACAGCACGCTTATTTTGCGGAAAAATTACATGAGCTAATAAAAATGAGGACATAGGCCTATGACACACCCAGTTGTAAAAACAAACCATCTCAATAAAAGGTTAATAGAATTTTACTTGCAAACTGGAAACCACATACTACTTGATATGGCATAAACTGTATTTATTTTAAATTGTGCCGCATCACTAATTAAAATTAAATCGCTATAATATGCAACCCAAAGGCCTAATTAGTTTTGAATATCTACTGTTATTCCTCATGGCAGGGCTGAGGATGGTATGGCATAATTTATTCCAGTGAGAGCCAGTTGACACTTGGTGACCGCTGCATGCAACAATGGCAACTATATTTTTCTCCTAGTTTATCCATTTTCATTGCTTTGTTCTCAAATAGTACATATTTCTTTTCAGTAGTCAGACATTACACATGCACGCGCACCCGTCCCCCACTCCCAAATTTGTGTGAATCATTACTCATTAGTCTTGTCGGTTTATTCCTTCTTCAAATATAGAAGAAGGTCCAGGGTTCGATTCCTGGCTAGAAGCTAGGGATTTTTAACTTTGGGAATTTACTTTTATCTATCTGTAAGGCAGGGGTGTAAACGTAAATGGTGACTTTGGAGCCATCATGGCAACTAAGCATAATATAATAAATAGTATAATTATCTCCACTGAAAATCAGTTCTTATAACTGATAGTAAAGAATAAGTACAAATTTATTTGTATTAGGTCCAGTCTTGCAATGTCCCAATAACTACTTATTCGTCAAATAGCTTGTTGTCTCCATGGCAACGACCAATCAAAACTCTTGAAATCTTCCAAATAGCTTAATTGCTACAAATAACTTTCCTATTAGGAGATTGTAAGGCCGGCCCTTAATATTTTAAATTTTGTTAAACACAAGTTTTGACTTAATAGTTGCTTTGATCATCAAAACTGTTTGTCACCGCGACCATCACTACATTGCCCATCACTCATCAGTAGCATTCTGCAGTTCTTTTGTCAAATTTATAGTTTGCTATTTTAGGTCTGAAGATTTTAGAAGCATTAGCCTAGGCCTATACTGTATCAATTAACTTTACAGTACAACTGATGATGATATTTGGGGTTTAACGTCTCACGACTGTACAACTAGACAACAATCTATGCGTGCTGGGATGACAACAAGTATTGAACCAATTAGTGAAAGCAGGGAAGCAGCATGCTCACATAACAAAATCACAATTCACAACTTAATAGTACTAATTTTTCATGGGACAGGAGAAAGTTAACTTAAATCAGTACAGGACCCTTATTCTGCCATCATCCCACCATGGACTTATAATAGTAACTGCGTTACGATCCCACTATGGAAGCGGGCCGCTTTGGGTCGAAAGCGGGCGATATGGAAACAATTGCGGTTCCAAAACAATATAACTGCCTCAATATTTTATTTTCCAATACTAGTGTTATTATTTCTCAATTGTTTCCATATCGGCCCGCATCCAAAGCGGGATAATTACAGAATAAGGGCCCTGTGGCACTATCTGTATGCAACAAACTCATAACCACAGACAAAGCTCTCAAAGTTTTGCATTCTTGCAATACACCACGCAATCAAAAACTCAAGATGTTTTAACTACATATTAACCATATGCAAGCAACTCTTCTACATAGTAATTTTCAATAGGCCTATAGTACTTGTAGGCCTACCCTAATACATTGGTTATAGCTGAACCAGTGACCATCATTGCTACTACACCAGATAAGATGATAAGAGATTTGAAAGTTGTCATTGAAGAGACATAATGCAAAAATAACGAGACACTTCAATATGAAGTTTACGATCTCTAAGAAGAAAAAGAATATGGCTACTGCAACTACTCTAGACTAGATACAACACTCTCTGACTAGATAGTCAGATAGCAAACTAAACTTAACAACTAAACTAAACTAAACTATATAAACTATATAAACTATTAGGGGTGTGCGGTTAGTACTTTTTTAACTCGGTTCGGTTTTCGGTTCGGTTAGTGTAATAACCTCGGGTTTTCGGTTCCGGGTCGGTTAGTCGTAATAATATAGCTCCATTCCACATTTTGTAGGCAAACATTTTTTGTTTTAAATAAACGAAGCATATTCATGACTTTGCAAGTAAGAACCAAATAAAAATAAAACTGGGAAGTAGGAAACAACTGTGTGCTTTATTTTGGAAGAAGTTGATGGCATGCCTGTGATTATGGGAAGTAGAAGAGGTAGAAACTAGGCCTGTGCGAATATTTGAAAATATAGGCTTTTGTTGACTGATACATATTCTTCAAAATGGTAAATTATATATCCAAAACACCCGTCCCCATACCTCAATATCGCATTCTTGTAACAAAATTCAAAAATTGATTTGAAATACTCTACGGGCCAAAATAAATTCACTATCTGACAGGCCTAGTAGGCCCTAGATATGTAAACAAAAGAACTTGTAGGCCTAGGCCTACGCTGCTCCGGTGGATCATCAGCATCTTCATCGCTCTCAATAATTAAAGCTCTAGGCCTACCTGTGGCTGTACGAGGCATTTTATTTTTATTATTTACCAAGAATTTCGTTTTATAGCACACGACGGATGTAAATAAACAACGAAAGTTGACGCCTACAACAAACCAGACGAGAGCCTAGGCCTATGGTTGGTCGTCATGGTTCGATGTACGTTCGATATATCGATAGGTCGTACATATCTCGACGCTTAGCGGTGCGATCTAGCAGGCGGAGGAAACATACACTATTACGAGAATGTCACGGTCGTTTCAAACATCGCGCGCGGGAAAACCGACTTTCGGGTTTTCAAACGAATTTTCGGTTCGGTTAGTAAAAAACCGACCCGACCCGAAAAGTCGGTTAACCGCACACCCCTATAAACTATATAAAATTATAAACTAAATAAACTATATAAACTTATTTTTTTTTAAAATGTATAATGTTACATTTGAAGGTTTAATGTAAAATGGCTGTAGATAGCTGTATTTAAATCCTGAATAAATAAATATTTAATATATAATATAGAAATAAGCCTACAAGATGCTGGGGGAGGTGTAGTACACCTAGTGGCTTCCGAGCGACCAAGACCTCGTATCAAAACATCTCGTTACCTACCGTACTTTCGTATTACCGGTACGTCTCTTCAATGTCAACTTTCAAAATCGTAATTTTACCCCTCGAAGGTAAGCTGTTGGATCCTATTCCTATCCCTACACTCAACTTGATACAAATTATAGTGAATTGGTTAGGCTCAGGCCTATAGGTGTAGTCTAGTATCTAATAAATGTGTAGGTACAGCAGAGGTCGATTAATGACACATATGATCAATTCTTATCTCTGTAGACCAATTTTATGGTCCAATAAGATGGATTAAATGGAAAGATCAACTGATGTAACTAATAATGAGGCCCAAATTATATTTAATAATATTTTTTTTTAAACGCAACACATTTTCGTGTACGCATGCGGCGAGGGGCTAGAATGACAATGACGACGACGTTGTTTTCCTACCTGGTTCTTGTGCTGGTTGTCGTAGAGAATGCACTCGGAGATGAAGTAGGAGACCATCGCGTTCCCTCCCAAGGCCGTCACGTGGGCCCTGACAATCGCGAGCACCTCCGTTACGAAACTGTGCACGAAGCCACTCAGTCCACCGCTCTGCAACAAAGTAGTAATTGACATTGGGTGTAGGGCCTATTGCAAACTGCTTTCAAACAGTAGGCGTGCCTATAGGTACGTACAGTCAACCAAGTATGAGTAGCCTGGCTACTGAAACTATTGCCTACAATTTCAAACTGCAGCTTGATAGAACCACAGAACAACTACTATTCACTTTTGTAATGAATGGGAATAATTAATAAATAAATAAATAAATAAATAAATAAATAAACTTTTAATATCGTTTTTTTAATATCATTTTTATTAAAATAATTTTAATTTTAATGTTACCCAAATCATTATTTATGGCAACCATTATTGTGATGCTCAGTACCTCAAACATGATTGATTACATTAGGTAGGGATTGGTGGTCTCAATACTTTTTATGTGGCTCAGTTGATAGTAGATACTAGATATACTGTACAAATAATTTGTTATAAATAATAAATAATAATAATAATCAATAATAATATTAATTTGTAATAATTATTTATCCGGCACTAATAAACCCTTTTTAAACCCTACACAGACATTCCATGTCGATGTAGGCCTATAATGTAAACTCGTGGGAAGATCCCAAGAGAGGGTGTTAGTATTTATTTAGGCTTGAAATTGCTAGGTACTTTCTTTTAATTTATATGTGGTTTTTATGGTCCCTTAACATTAGAATTAAAACCTGATCAACTTAATTGAGAAATGTGTACTACTGTACTCTTCCAGAACACTTACCTCTTTAATTGACGTACTCTCGCGTATGAAGAAGAAATTCAGGTTACCAAGGTACCGTTCTATTTTGCCACCCGGCACGTATGATAAAGGTGACAAATCCACACCGTACCGTTCACTCGGTGAGATCTGAAATAAAACATATTCCACATTAAGTAGGGCGATATTAATAACATAAATAAATAAAGTTGTATTAATAGCCTACCCACTCAGTTACAAGAACTGATTTTCAGTGGGGGACATTTATACTATTTAATTTATTATGTGCTTGCTTATTTCGACAGATCCTAAGTCACCGTTTACTAGTAGACCAGTATCATATTGAATGATTAAAGACAATTTCCCAAGTTAAAAAAAACCCAGCCCGAACCGGGATTCGAACCCTGGACCTTCTGCATTGGAAGCAGGAATAAACCCACTAGAGCCAGGGTTGCCACTTTCAAGGATTTTATCCTTTTCTCAGGATTTTTAGAGTGTCTCAAGGATAACAGAATTTTGGGCAAAATCTTAGGATTTTCTACTGTCTTTAAAAAATACATTAAATTAATACATTTTTAAACATTCAGCTAAAAAAGCAATGTAGACAGTAAAAGAACATCAGGTACTAGTAAAAATAAACATAAGTGACTGCATAACATTTCCTGCAAGCAGGGGCGGACTGGCAGGTACGGAACTACGGAAACCCGTACGGGGCCCCCCCGGGTGGGGGGCCCCCTTGGGGGCCACCACCCAACCCCCTGAAAATAAATATTTTACGCTATATAGATTATGAAACAAAATAGT
The DNA here is from genome assembly GCA_945910005.1 of Isoperla grammatica. Lineage (NCBI taxonomy): Eukaryota > Metazoa > Arthropoda > Insecta > Plecoptera > Perlodidae > Isoperla > Isoperla grammatica. The sequence continues at coordinate 14,207,803 of OX246741.1, forward strand.
AAGAAGAGCATAATATGTCATCTCATGACAGTGTAGAAAGGGACAACGTATCAAATAGACCATCTACAAGTGCTACTACTACTTACTAGGCTAGTTTATTTTAAAATATAAAACATGCCATTGTTGGGAAAGTTATTTCTGTAATTTAATTTTCAAAGTGGTTCACAGTACAACATGTGTTCCACATATTTATCGTCGTGTATCGATTTTTAAACGTGTTTATAAACATTCTAAACAAATTTATAGGAAACAATATAGTTTGAAATATCCAACTGCCAGTGTTGGGAAAGTTCTTTCTTTAATTTACTCTTGAAAAGTGGTGTTCACAGTTCAACATGTTGTTCCACATACCTAACGTCATTTATCGATTTTTACACATATTTATGCAATCTAAACAAATAAATAGGAAACAACAATCCTCCAAATTACTGAATGCTAGCTCGCAAATTGAGAGTGACTTTTAATAGTTTGCGAGTGAACTCTTTGTTATATCAGAAAAATGACAAATTGGGCTGATCGCGTGTTTATAAGTGTTCAAAATTTTCAAAAGCGAACATTTTGGCAAAAATATATTTATCGGGGCCTACTGAAATCCGATCCCGCGCAGCACTAGCCATAAGCCTTTCTCAAATGACAGGATCGAAATTCCATCCTAAGTAAGGAATTATAAATGCAATATTGACTTTAGTTTCATTGTTTTTCATGATAGGATATCGCATCAAAACGCGTTTAAGGCCACTAAGCATCATGCAGGACCGAAATTGTTTCGCCTTCGGCGAAGTTGCCTCCAGCGGCAGGAGCTTCGCCCCAGACCCCACTTACATCCCGCTCCCTCGTTGCGAGTACAAATTGCACGATGCGAGTGGACAACTAGTTCTCGATATTTGTAGACTGTAGAGGGTTGAGAAACAATATAGTTTGAAATATACAATATAAAACTGCCAGTGTTGGGAAAGTTTTTTCTTCAATTTCGTTTTTTAAAGTAGTGTTCACAGTTCAACACGATGTTCCACATCATTTATCGATTTTTAAACGTGTTTATATGCGTTCTACAGAAACTAATAGGCTGTAAAATTTTTGCCTCCGGCGGCTGGGGCTTTGCCCCAGACCCCTTTCCACTTCGCCAAGTTCCGGGGCCCCTAAAATCCTTTTCCGTACGGGGCCCTTACCCCCCCAGTCCGCCTCTGCCTGCAAGCGTTAGTTATGGTGAGTAAAAGTAAAACGTTAAAATATATTCGAAGAAAATTCCGATTTCTTATGCGTTTCTGAACGTAATGTTGACTAGATTCTCGAAAATCAGGGTGGCATAACATATTTTGGCATGAAACCTGAAAATTTGTAACATTCCTTCACAGTTATAATATGCTAATGCTGAATATAACTGTTTTCAAGGATTTCTCAGGATTTTTTTAGTTTCTTTCAAGGATAAAAAAATTGACTTGGTGGCAACCCTGCACTAGACCAACAAGCTATAAAAAAAATGCAAAAATGCAATAATGCATTCCAAAATCCAAATCAAGTAACTATTCAACGTACATGATGGGGGTTGGCATTTGAGCGCGTCTTGAGCGGCGAGTAGGGTCTGTTCTTGTTTGCCGCCGCACCCTCCGAGACGGGGTCGTCTTCCAAGTTGAACATCAAGTCGTTCTCTTCCGACTTCTTCAGGGACTCTCTGCACGGCGTGAGTAGACGCTTCCTGAACTTGCTGGGTCTCTCTGGCTCTCCCAGCCCCAGCGCCATGCCTGCCAACACAAGAACACACCAACCGTAAAGCACATTGGTCAAGACTCACATTCACTAGGCCCAGTGGTTAAAGTGAACTTAGAGAAGTAACGGTATGCATTGCTGTGTAAGGTAGGGGCCTATAGACAAAGCGAGTACACCGGGGAATCTGGGGAGCGCGGCCCCCCAGTTTTTCCCCGCAGGGAATTTTTCAGGGTGTTTTTTGAAGAGGGGTGGGTTGATTGAGGACTTGTGCTAAAATAATACTTTTGACAGAATTGAATCATTTACTTCATAAAACCATTGGATTAGAAAATATTCAACATAATTTAATATGCTTGAAATCGTTCAAAATTAGTGCCGGTATGGCACACCATCCGCATTTTTATTAACGGTCTTCATACCGGCTCATACCGCCCCACTTTAACCACTGACTAGGCCACAGTGATTTTCAGGTAATCTTCAATGAGTCAATGAGTGATTTTTTGCCCTGAAATTAAATACTAAAACTGTTTTTATTGTTAAAAGCAAAATACAGGCAATAATCTGTCAGTTTTCCTAGCTACATTTAATGAAAAACGGGAACATTTATCAGAACGAGCACGAAAATACGTAAACTCGGTACTGAAGTCACCATTTCTTATTTTATGTATTTGGCAACATGACAGTCAAAAATATCAATTATCAAACACAGCTGACAGCTAAACAAAATGAAGCAGTTGATGAAGCTGTAGTTTTTATTAGGCTGATGAGTGGGGACTGAAGCTAGCCTATATTTTAAGAAGAAACAAAGTTGATATTTTTAGTTCTGTTAATACAGCCTACTGAAATTAAATTTTTTATAATGAACTATATGAAATGAAAACATATAGTCCAAGAGCCAGCAACATAAAAGCTCCCCTCATAAGGTACATATGTTTTGACTATTGGAATAGGAGCGAAAAAACTACTCTACTAACAAAACGCGCGTCTTACTCCTCAACGTGGGGGCTTTTAGGCCCCACAGGGGGCCAAAAAAGCCGAAAAAAGGCCCAAGGTTCCCCTCATAAGGTACATGGATGGAGTAAACGCCATTTTGTAGAGATAAGTGTCCCAAATAGGAATTCGAAGAGTAAGACGGGATATTAGGGAGCGTTTACCGATCAGACGCCATTTTACTTAAAAAGGGCCATTTTTTATTTTCGCACATGCATGCGCTTAAATACTCAAATCGTATCCGGAAATGTCTCGAGACGTAGAAAAACATACATTTTAAAGAAATTTTGGGTTATTGTCCTCGCCAGACGCCCTCAAAAGCGGCCCAAAAAGGCCAAGGTTCCCCTCATAAGGTACATGAATGGAGTAAACGCCATTTTGTAGAGATAAGTGTCCCAAATAGGAATTCGAAGAGTAAGACGAGATATTAGGGGGCGTTTACCGATCAGACGCCATTTTACCTAAAAAGGGCCATTTTTTATTTTCGCACATGCATGTGCTTAAATACTCAAATCGTATCCGGAAATGTCTCGAGACGTAGAAAAACATACATTTTAAAGAAATTTTGGGTTATTGTCCTCGCCAGACGCCCTCAAAAGCGGCCCAAAAAGGCCAAGGTTCCCCTCATAAGGTACATGAATGGAGTAAACGCCATTTTGTAGAGATAAGTGTCCCAAATAGGAATTTGAAGAGTAAGACGGGATATTAGGGGGCGTTTACCGATCAGACGCCATTTTGTGCAAAAAGGGCCACTTTTTATTTTCACACGTGCACGCGCTTTAACACCCAAAACATATCCTTAAATGCCCCTAGAGGTGAATACATTTCAAAGATATTGTGTGATGTCCTCGCCAACCCCCCCCCCCCCCCCCCCCCCACAGCCACGATCCGGATGCGATAGTTTTGAAGCTCCGCCCACCCCTAACTTTAATATACCAGTATTTATTATTATTAATGTAAGGATTTAAGGATATGTTTTGGGTGTTAAAGCGCGTGTACGTGTGAAAATAAAAAAGCGGCCCTTTTTGGACAAAATGGCGTCTGATCGGTAAACGCCCCCTAATATCCCGTCTTACTCTTCAAATTCCTATTTGGGACACTTATCTCTACAAAATGGCGTTTACTCCATTCATGTACCTTATGAGGGGAACCTTGGCCTTTTTGGGCCCCTTTTGAGGGCGTCTGGCGAGGACAATAACCCAAAATTTCTTTAAAATGTATGTTTTTCTACGTCTCGAGACATTTCCGAATATGTTTTGAGTGTTTAAGCGCATGCATGTGCGAAAATAAAAAATGGCCCTTTTTGGGTAAAATGGCGTCTGATCGGTAAACGCCCTCTAATATCCCGTCTTACTCTTCGAATTCCTATTTGGGCCACTTATCTCTACAAAATGGCGTTTACTCCATCCATGTACCTTATGAGGGGAATCTTGGGCCTTTTTTCGGCCTTTTTGGCCCCCTGTGGGGCCTAAAAGCCCCCACGTTGAGGAGTAAGACGCGCGTTTTGTGAGTAGAGTATTTTTTCCGCTCCTATTTCAAAAGTCAAAACATATGTACCTTATGAGGGGAGCTTTTATGTTGCTGGCTCTCCGTCTAATATTATTATCTATATCTCAGTGTCCCTACACTATCTAACCTAGGTATTTGGGACAACATTTTGTAGGGCCATTTGGTTTTGATGAGAGATCAATTTTAAAAATGTAGAAGAAGTAACTTGTGTGGGTGGCTTGGCTTACCATAGACGGAGAGCTGTAGCTCATCTGCCTCGAGCTGCACCTTGAAGCGAAGGTCACAGAGTGCGCACGGGGCCATACGACGTAGCTTGAAGCAGACACTCTGCAGCATACCCTGAGTACAAACAAACATTGTTGTACAGTACATGGACATAGCTCAGTCACAGTACACACGGGGCCATACGACGTAGCTTGAAGCAGACACTCTGCAGCATACCCTGCGTACAAACAAACATTGTTGTACCAACATGGACGTAGCTCACAGTACACATAATGCTTAGGCTCTTTGGGGGTTAGTCTTCATTCTGTAACATGTATTTGTTAAATTTCAATAAAAAACCTTCTTCTTCTTCTTCTTCTACAGCATTCACGACACAGAGATGAAATAAATCACATACCCTACTGAACTAAGACGGTTGTGGTATCAGGCCTATAGCAGAGTCAATCTAACAATAGATAGCCCTGCTAAGCTACCCCCTTATCTGCACCATTGATGTTTTCAACGAATCAACGACGAGTAGGCCTAATATCTCCTTATAGAAGTTTATTTGCTTGCCACCAGATTGCATCTAGTCTCTTTTGAGCGGCCTATGTAGCCAGGCTAGGAGTGATTGATTGATTAATTGACAGATTTCATTTATTGTGTGCACTGAGTTTTCACATTCTAGGTAATTAACATAAATTTATTATTTTATCTAATTAGGCCTAAAATAAATTAATCGCATTACATAATTATTACAAAACATTTGAATTTAAACTTTTGACATGTAGGGTAACATTTTCTTTTCATGTGATGCATTCTACTTAGCCTATCATGCAGCTGCCTACCATATTTGTTTCATGTGAGCTGTTGCTCCCCTTTCTCATATGTCATATCATCATCATATCTTACCTAAACACAACAAAGCACTTAGCTGTACTAGTACTCCGTGCTCTCGAGATCAAAATGTATAAACCAAACTGTATTCCTATAATACTGTATTATACAGTAATAGCAATGCCGAGCGGCATGAAGAGGGTGGAGAAAGAAGCGTGTCTCTATTGGTTGACCAGATCCAGCATGATGGCATAATAGCCAAATGTGGGCATTTGAGAAGAAGACAGTAATAGCCAAAAAACGTGGGCATTAATTAAGAAGAAGAATTTGTGTTGAGTGCAGCTAAAGACAAGTACACTCTTATTTCTTCCCAGTTTCCAGCAAACATTTTCAAAATGTTACAGTAGGCTACCTACTCGCTATTTTGCCAGGTAAAGCTTTCACGTGTAGGCCTAGACATGAATGTTAAATCACTCACCTGAAAGTGAGGGCTGTACGTTCCAGTCTGCGGATTCTGGCATTGACCCTGTTGGTTCTGGCTCACCAGGATCTTGGCTCGCCACACCTACGGAAAAATCGCAAAAATGTAAGGTGCGATGAGAAAGTAATTTCTTTCTAATCAGTTTATTTCATGTTTTCTTTACCTATGTTTAATGATGTTTGGTATTTTTTCAAACTTATTTTCCTATTTTTCTATTTCTGATAAACCTTATCAAACTTTCGGCACAGGAAAAAAAAAAATATTTCTGATAATTTTTGTGGTTGCCTACCTCACATTATATGATGGATTGCCAATTCTGGGTACAAAATGTATTAAATATTTCTCTATTTAACGTAAATTATAGGTTTTAATTGCGATTTTGAAATTATTGATGTAAGTGGGATAAAAATAAAATGCTGATTTTGAAATAATGAATGCAATACAGTTGAATAAAATAATGCTACATTTTATTCCTATACATACTAATAGAGTCTGGAACTGTTAACACTTACCATACAAGTTATGGCTTTACTGAGTCCAAATTCAGTCTTGACCAGGGAGACTATACCCTAAAACGAGTCTTACCGCACGGTACAAAGTTTTGCTAGATTATCTTCCCATTGCACTGGCCACACAATATCAACAAGTTACTCACTTGAGTGAACATCTGCAGGTTTCTGACCACTTCCAAGTCGTCTAGACCGGGTACGGTCTGCGTGGTAACAACATGGAACCCCTTCGGAGGAGGTGGGTCTATTAGCAAGCCGACCACTTCCACGTCCTCCAGATCATCCACCTAAACAAGCCAGAGGTGGTTTTCTTTATCAATGTATTCAATATGTCCAACAGACAGAAACTTTTTTTTTTTTCTGTGCAGGGATGGTTTCTCAGCCATTCCTAAACAGAAACTAAAACTATAAGTAAATATTATACCACCCATATGTCAGGAAAACAAGTCTAGTGCCTAATTATTCACAGGGTGTTGACTAATAATTAAAACTAGGGCTGCCCAACGATATCGATAATTCGATACGATATCGATAATGGAAAAATAATTCGATATCGATATAGAATTATTATATCGTACATATCGCGATATCAAACTTGCGCCTAATAAGCTAATTGTTTAGAAAGAAAACGATTACATCACGTCACGCCAACCTCAATATCACTGTTTTTTGTGGATATTTTAAATTCTGAATAGTATACACACAAATGAACAAATATGTTGACATTTTAAAGTTCAAACATTTATTTACGTATCACAGTAATGTTGTTTATAATAAGTGGCCTCTGGCTGGTCTGGAAATCCTAAAAACACACGAGAAAAGTTTCGATATCGCCGATATCGATACGTTTCTTGATAAGTTCGATATCGCGACACGATATCGATAATTCTTCCCGCGATATCGATATGATCTTTTTTATCGTTGGGCAGCCCTAACTAAATCGGTACAGTAGTAGATGGGTGATTCTACTATAATAAGAAATATTCAGTCCTCAAACATAAATCCACTTAAAAAATATTTTTTTTAATTTTTAATTTTTTAATATTTTAAAAAGAAATCAAAGCCACATTTATAAAATAGTAAGGCATTTAAAAAATTAAATCCTTGCCTTTGACAGTAGATTAAGTAGGCAATATGTCATTCTCCTGGCCGTCCCTAGGTACAGTTTCAGTTGTTTCACCATTAGACAGTGTTGGGGCAGTTCTTTTTTTAAATGAACTTTCTAAAAGTTCAGTTCACAGCTCAAATAATGAACTTTAATAAAGTTCAAGTTCTTTTCAAAACCTAAAATTTTGAAAAGTTCAAGTTCGTCTAAAATATGAACTAAGTTCTTTTAAAAGTTCTTTTGTGAAAAAGTGTTTTTTTTGCACGTTTGCTAGGGGTTCCAACGATGGTGCGCTGCTCCAGTGCACCATCAATGCGATCAGTAACACCATATTTTAGGATAAAGTGAAACGGTAGTAGAATTGTGACACAAACACCCTATAACAACAAATCCATTAGTCAACCGAGAAATCTGTTCCTCTTGAGAATTTACACTGGCTCTAGAAATGTTTCAATCTTGCGTTTTGATTAGTGAATGGAGTTCCACGTAGAGTCGTTTCCTCCCGCCCAATTATCGTGTCGCATTACTTCTGGTATTTGGGCACTTGCACTTGCAGACCCACTTATCTCGACCGAGTGATCTAACATCTTGTGGTGGGTAGAGTTCGAACGGCCAGACTTGAATGTAATTCTACTCCATGAATGGTGGCCGATAGCTTTTTAAAATCAGCTGAAGGAGAACCGAAAACGATTCGCGTGTTCCTCGACGGCGCGTTGACAGATGCTCAATCATCGAACAGAATGAACTTTCAAAAGAACTTTCTAAAATTGAAAAGTTCGTTCTCAAAAAGAACTTTTGAAAGTTCAAGTTCACTCATTTGAAAAAAGAGTAAGTTCGTTGGAAAGTTCACAAAAAAAGAACGCGTTCTCGGGAACGCGTTCTTTTTAAAAGTTCTCGCCCCAACACTGCCATTAGAATACCTACATTTATAATATTGTAAACACTGATATTGCATGTAATTGTTAACAATACATTGTTTTATCAATTTCAATATAGATTAATTACCTAGTTGTTTTTACCTAGTAGATAACCCCCTTAGAAGTCTGTCCATGGGGGTTTGAATCATTCTCCTGGCATGTGGTAAATTATTGTATAGTGGTGTTTAGGGATGCACACGATAATCGATATTATCGTTCGATATTCGATATGCAATAAAATTTTGATAATCGATAATACAAATATTATCGAATGGTCTGATTTCTAAAAAAGCGGGTTCGTAAAGCATTATTTCGTTCTTCTCGGACCTTTCTAGTATTGAAATACTCAAAGATACTGCCAAAATACTGAGCGTCGGGCCTCGTAAAATGTGATTATACTCTCAGCAGTGTCACGTCAGATGTGTCCAAGTAATGTTGCCATATCTTTATATGCTCGATTAGGCGACATATCACTGAAACTGTAAAAGATTACTTCAATTTTGTAAATTTATCATCGTTCGATATTATCGATCGATAATGCAGTCATCTTTTCGATTATCGATAGTTTTTATTTTATCGATGTTCATCCCTAGTGGTGTTACCTATGAGATGTTTTCAAAAGTGAAGTGAGGTTTCTTATAAGCAACAGTCTACTTTACCTATCTAATGGAGGTGAAGCTCTTTGTGACATTTATGCTCCTGGGAATACCATGAAGTTCTAGTGATTGTGTGTTAGTATGTTTATTATCCATCATTACACTGGCTCTAATATTTTATTAGCCTTGTGATGTATTTTTCTACAAATCTACTTTAGACTTCAGTTTAGTGTTACACTTGAATATGAAGCACCTTCATATCCTCTTTACTTAGAAGCATGGTGGGTACAAGCCATTATTTCCATTTTCATCATTCTCCTGGCAGTCATTCTCCTAGCATTTGGAGACACATAGATAGCGCTGCAAAGCAACACCCTTATCTGCGCCATTGATGATTTAACAATAAAGTAACAATGAACAATTGACAGATAAACTCATCCTTATACAGTAGTAATTTATTTTCTTGCCACCAGAATGCGTCTAGTCTATTTTGAGGGGCCATTAGTGCCAGGAGAATGACTTGCACACCAGGAGAATGATAAAGTAGTGGGAGAAATAGTACTATGACATACTTTGAAAATAAAATTAGCTGAATTTTTGAAAAAAGTCACTGCCAGTAGTAAATATTTACTTATAAGCTATCCATTAGTTAGCTGATTTTTTTTCAGAATTTTCTTATCATTTTTTTTTTGTGGCAGGTTAAACTATGAAAATGCCCAATTATTGTAGAATCACCCAGATACTTACTTACCTCTAAAATAATAGTCCAGTAGGCCTATTTGTATTATTATAATAATATAATATAAGCCTAATGGATATGCCTATGTAGAAATGAAAAGACTAATAGAAAAGAGTTTCCAACCAATTCACAGGTTGGTAGCATTAATAAAAGTGTTTTACTTTTAAGGGTTTTACTTTCAAATCAACATAAATTTTTAGTTGTTTCCTTTGATTAACATTTTGTCTCTATATTGCATGCAAAACAAAATAAATGAGTGCTCGGCAGCGTTCCCACCTCCAGGACGCAGGTGTCCTTGTTCCCGGCCGAGAGATCAAGGTCGGGCATCTCCTCCTCGTCCCCCTCGGAGCCGTCGTCCGTGTCTGAGTGCGGGGGCTGGAGGGGGGGCAGGGGCGAGGGGGCAACCTCCCCCTCCGTGTCCGCGACGTGGCCGTTGAGCCCGTACAGCTCGCGGTTTGTCTTCACCTCGTCCTGTATCAGACGCTGCATCTCGGCCAGCTTCGCCTCGTCGGTCCAGGACTTGCCGGCAGACACGTTGGGGACCGGGGGTAGGGGCAACGGGGTCAGGAGCACCGCGGTCCCCGTTGCGTGGCCCACCAACAGCTTCTCTCCTGCAAGCACAATATTCACCCCTTGGTGTACACTCTTACTCTCAGAGATATAAATTAACAGTAGTAAATAATGGGGTATCTTTACTATTAGTAAAGACACCTTCTTTTATCGACAACTCTTCGCAATAGCACAAGACTCAATACTAAAAATAGCCGTGTAGCCGTGTTTTGTTTCGGACAAACATTGAATATGCACCAATCAAAGAAAGATACGACGATGCAGTTGCCTAGCAACACATTGTTTGTCCGCCTGTGATGTCACAACCACCTCAATTGAGGCTTGTGCTATACAGAGTTCCTATATAGCCGATGAAAACTACCAAGGGAAGCGTGTTGCCACTTGGCTTGGCCAGCTATTTTAAACTTTAAAGAACACACTCTTTGTAATTTCTAGTTATGAAATAAACCTGCACAAAATGTTCGCACAAACAGAAACACAAACACTATCCTGGAATTGATACAGTTCGAGTTGATAAGGAACTTTGTAGTATATTTTATTTCTTTAATCTCTTGTTCAAGTTTATTATATAGTTTGATCGCACCAACTTTGAGCCCTTGCGAGGATGATCCCTGCCCCCAGTTCCAACGTACGAGGCAAAACAGTCACTCACCGATGGCGACCTGCACCTTGAGCCTGAAGATGGCGTTCATCCCCTTGACCTTGAGCTTGTTGACGAGCAGGCGGTGCAGCTCGTACTCTAGGAACGGCAGTCCGTCCGATATCTCGATGGCGTTGAGCTCTCCGTGTCCGTCTCGCTTGGCCTTGACCGTGTAGGCCTGCACGACGCAGCCCTTGCCGGCGGTGGGCAGACGATCGGGCAGCTCCACGGTAGTAAACAGCACGTCGGGTACCTTGCCACGCCTACAACACATAGTACTACTCTTACTTGCACAGTAGATATTTTAATATTATTATATTTGCTACATTTATATTATCAATTATATTATTTACTATTAATATTATAACTTTAAGCTGGGAAAAGAAAGATTGCGGTAGTTGGGCCACATGAAAAAAATGCAAGAAGACAGGATCCCGAAAATTGAGTTTGAGAAAGAAGCAGGGAATAAGAAAAGAAAGAGGGAAAGACCAAGACTGAGGTGGAAAGAAGTGATAGCAATGGACGTGGAAAGAAGAAATCCAACGTGGGAAGAGGTCAATCAGGAACGATGGTTGGAAGATAGAAAAGTAGGGACAGAATTTGTAGAAAGAGCAGAGGAAGAAGAAAGTGAAGAGGAGGAGCCAGAGGAAGTTAACATGAGGGAAGCGGCAGGCATGGCCAGCCGGCTTCGATGTACCTAGGGGCCAGAATATGATGGGATTAATTTCCTATCCCTTCATTGTTGGACACAGGGAGCAGATATAAAAAAAAAAATTAATATTATTAGGCCTACAGTATTACAGAAATGAGTGGAATAGATTGGTGAGAAACGGGAGGAGAATAATACGGCAGAAACACCGAGTCTGGCAAGCTCAGTATCTTGCTCTAGATAACGGTGGAAAACCACCACTCAACCCGTCACAGTTGGAACCGAGTTAAAGATTATTATTATCATACCATTACAAGGCACAGTGTGTGGACGTATAAGTGAATTGTATGAAGGCTAATAAATAATAATAATAATAAGGGAAAAATTTGAAAGAGGAGACATAACCATTAGAAGACCTGGAATTGGGAGGACAAACTGAAAAATGATTTAGAAGAGAGAGGCAAGCTGTGGGAAGAAATAGAAACACAAACTAAAGACTGGCAATTCCGAGGAAGATGGCGTAAACTAGGTAGTTGGAGGATCAAATACGCTTAATACATTTTCAATTTGATATCAATCAATAGGCCTACTGTATCAATATGACATTGTGACATGATATCGATAATCGGACATGTATCTCTCTCATTACCATTTTCACTAACCCTTTAACTTCAACATGAAAAATTAAATAGGCTCTCAGTGTCTAGGAACGGCATCTCCCACATTTAGAAATTCACAATTCTGTATTCTCCTTTTACACAGCCTAACATTGATGACCCCAAAAGGACCACTCCTCATACAAAAACAACTACTGTAAAAGCCTTGGTACAGGTTTGATGTTTTTTTAAATTAATTTTAATCCAATGAGATATTATGAAGATGCAACATACCTGCAAATCTGACACTTGGTCATGGTGACCTGATAGGGCACACTGCTCTCGCTGTAGGGGATGTGGCAGACGGCGCAGGGCAGGGCTTCCACCTCCGCAATGTCTGGTGGGAGCGGCCGGGCCTTGGTGCCAACCTGACGGGAATAAAAAAAAAATGTTCTAGTCAACTCTTTTCACTGACCGAATTACAGTTTGATGGGAGATTTTGACTCGACTCGATTTTGACTGACACATAAAATTTTGTTGAAAATGATGCAGCATGAAATCTGTTGAACTGAACTGTTTATTACTTTCATAATAATTTAAAAGCAAATTTTGTAACCTATGCAGGTAGACTATATTATAAGTGATGAGTCAAGTATCTACACAAATTCAGAATTATTTATGTATTAATAACAATACATAGGATACCTGTCTTCAAACAAAAGTTGAACATTTAATTTTTTTCTATTTGTTCCCAAAGTTGGTCAAGACCTCAAAGGTCAATGTGAAACAGAAAAAACATGAACATTATTTTAAATCCCCTTGCATCCCTCACTCCCCACATTCTTCAATAGTTGACATTTTTCTAAATAATTATACTTTTCCATTCCAATTTTCAATTGTAAAAATAATATTGTTTTGTAACCACATTTTTTTGGGGGGGGCTATGCGACGACGCTTCCGATCTGCTACAAGTGACCGACAAGTCCAAGATCAAGTGCCCCCTGGTCCGGAACAGAAGTCTGGTACCAAAAGTCGCCGCACCACGCCACGCTATCCAATTTTTTATATTGGATAGTTAGACAAAAGAATGGCTGAAAAAGCCATCTTGGCATAAGAAGGAAAAAAAAAAACATTTTTTAAAATTTTAATTGTTTTTTGTCTTAGTTGCTTTGCAATTTTGTTATGATTGGTTACCGCGGCAAGTGGCTCCTTCCCGTCCCGCTCGAAGTCGGTCCGGTCTAACGAGGCCGTCATCAGCCCCGTGTGGACGCGCAACGCCGAGTGTACGTTAACGCCCTCGGAGGTCGCCGCGGAGGTCGCAGGGAGACCTCCGTACTGGAGGTTGATCATGGCAGCCGTGCCGGACGCGCTCAGAACGCACACATCCTCGCATATCGACGTGTGCTCCGAGTAGCTGAGAAACGACGATTTTACAAAATTAATAATCATGATTTTTTAAATTTAAATTCCGAGCACCTATTACGAATACCATCCCCGATTGGTTCCAAGTCAGTTATCTATGACGAATGCATTGGTAATGTGAATATGTGTAAGTTTGCCTAACGGCTGGTTTGAGTTTGGGGGGAAGGATAGGAAGGAACCAACAGCTTACCTGGTAGTAGTTGCGGCCTTCGGAGTAGATAGAAACACAAAAAGATATATACAAAACGTCGAGACGGTTTCGGCCTGACGTGGCCTTGATCACCCGACGAAGGTGGAGGAAAGACTGGGTCGGAAGTCTCTGTTGTCACGTGACTTCCGGTATGGTCGAGACTACCTCACTTCCGGTTGACATAGAGAACTTCCGGTAAACTTAAATTATACGCGCTAATTCTACTATTTACACTATTTACACTATCTATACTATTTATACTATTTACAGGTCACTGTTGGTATGTGGAGTTGGGAAGAGAGGGATGAGCTTACCGCAGGTTTAGGTTAGGAGGGATTCTGGAGTTAGTAATCCACTGGTAAGCTAGCTCCCATCTCCGTAACTCCATGTCTGTACAGTTGCTAGGCAGGGACCTCACAACTGTTGCTTTGTAGCAGTCGTTGAACGGTTTGTCGTGGTCACCGGCATGTTTGGCTACTGGCTTATCAACTTTCTTTGACCTTGTGTCATGTCTATGCCCATTAATCCTTGTGTTGAAGGTGGTCGTTGTTAGACCTATATACTCTGCTGGGCAGTGGTCACATGCCAGTTGGTAGATAAGTTGTTTGGTAGCACAGGTGTTGTGGCCTACGATGGTGTAGGCCTTCCCGGTTGCTCGTGCCGTGAACGTTGTCCACGTTCGACGACAACGTTCACGGCACGAGCAACCGGGAAGGCCTACACCATCGTAGGCCACAACACCTGTGCTACCAAACAACTTATCTACCAACTGGCATGTGACCACTGCCCAGCAGAGTATATAGGTCTAACAACGACCACCTTCAACACAAGGATTAATGGGCATAGACATGACACAAGGTCAAAGAAAGTTGATAAGCCAGTAGCCAAACATGCCGGTGACCACGACAAACCGTTCAACGACTGCTACAAAGCAACAGTTGTGAGGTCCCTGCCTAGCAACTGTACAGACATGGAGTTACGGAGATGGGAGCTAGCTTACCAGTGGATTACTAACTCCAGAATCCCTCCTAACCTAAACCTGCGGTAAGCTCATCCCTCTTTTCCCAACTCCACATACCAACAGTGACCTGTAAATAGTATAAATAGTATAGATAGTGTAAATAGTGTAAATAGTAGAATTAGCGCGTATAATTTAAGTTTACCGGAAGTTCTCTATGTCAACCGGAAGTGAGGTAGTCTCGACCATACCGGAAGTCACGTGACAACAGAGACTTCCGACCCAGTCTTTCCTCCACCTTCGTCGGGTGATCAAGGCCACGTCAGGCCGAAACCGTCTCGACGTTTTGTATATATCTTTTTGTGTTTCTATCTACTCCGAAGGCCGCAACTACTACCAGGTAAGCTGTTGGTTCCTTCCTATCCTTCCCCCCGAATGCATTGGTAAGATTGTTTTGTGTCAAGTATACTCAGTTCATAGGTAAGCGGTATATTTAAGTTAACTAACTAGTCCGAGATACACGCGAGACTCACCCCAGCACCACGTTGCAGCCCAGAGCTCGTGCGTGCGACCGCACTTCCATCCTCAGCTCGGTCCACCAGGTGTGATGCGTCCCAGCAGTTGTTAGCTAACTTGTCTGAGATACACGTGAGACTCACCCCAGCACCACGTTGCAGCCCAGAGCTCGTGCGTGCGACCGTACTTCCATCCTCAGCTCGGTCCACCAGGTGTGATGCGTCCCAGCAGTTGTTAGCTAACTTGTCTGAGATACACGTGAGACTCACCCCAGCACCACGTTGCAGCCCAGAGCTCGTGCGTGTGACCGTACTTCCATCCTCAGCTCGGTCCACCAGGTGTCTCTGGACTGAGGTTCGTCCAGGTTGGTGATGCGTTCAAGCAGCTTCACCGACCGAGAGCTGACGGTTCCCCCTAGGCAACAACGACACAATCCAACATGAGGTTCATTTAAATGTATTCAAATGTGATACGATATCCAGTAAAGAATGATATTTTGGCCTCTGTAAAATAGTAAAAACTGTAAAATAGTAAATGGTATTAGAACTAATTTGTTCAACTTTTGCTACGTTCCATGTATATCTGACTGACTAGGGCCTACGTCATAATTCGTATTTTCCCTTATTAATATTAAAATTGTCTGATTTTGTTAATTTTCATTAACAGTAACTAATTCTTAAGAACTCTTCATAATAATTGGAATTGTGCATTTGTTTTTCACAGTAAATAATTTTAAAAATTCTATTTTTGCATAAACGTAATGCACGTAGATGAGTAATTCCAAGTAAAACAAAAAGTCCGAGAGTCGAACTTTATGCTAAACTGAATTTCATTAATGCTAGTTGTTTTGTTTCGGAAATTAACAGTGCAAATCATTTTAAAACCACCAAACGGGTCCCTAGTGATATATCACATTATCCCGAGGAGTTAAGTTAAAGTTTAGTATTTATTTACCCAGGTGCAGAATGAATCCCGGCGGGTACTTGGTCATGGTCAGGAAGGGATACTCCAGCATGTCCAGACTCTCCTGGTTCATCGCCGGGCGTACGATGGGCGGCCCCGGGCGTAGCTGGTTACCGACCGGTAGACGCTCACTGCCCGAACACGCCAGACTGTTTCCTGCGGCCACACATCATACCGTTACGGACATCTGTGACAATACACGGTGGCTAGCTCGAGATCTATGTGGCACAGTCAGTGGAGAATGGTTTTAACTGATGGATATGAAATTAATATTACATAATATATACTTTGCAAGGTTCAAAAAAATACAATATGTACACTCCACTTGCTTGGTACAAGAAACATGTATGTACTGTTGAATTAGGGTGGCCAAAGAAACGTGGTAACTAGTAAAATATGAGTACTTGAGTGAAAATTTGATAGAAAATATTGACCTTTAAGTTTAACGTGTATATACTGTATTAGGCACAAAGACATGTAACTGGTTTCCATTTGCCCCCATTTCTTTTCTGAAAATGATTTTAATTTTAAAATTGGTAGCTTGCTTTTCAGTTCATTACCGGTAGGCCCTATGTCTTTTCATAAAGAAATAAAAATGTAAAGAATGCAGCACAGCATGATTTTCAGTAAATAATATAGTTACATTGTGTATATTATACATACAAAGACTCAACCTACACCATCAAAACAAACCAACCTAGATCGCGAAGTTTGTCGAAGAATGGCTCGGTAAATTAAGGCATTAGAAAAAGTACCCACATTTGCAAAAACAAAAAAAACAGACTAAATTATTTAAATATGTATCTGTAACTATGAGAAGAGAATTAGTTGTTCAAAATGAATCATCAGACGACCAATTATTACCGGTAGTTCTTAAGTTCGGTCACCACTTTTCATATGCCATGTTTTCAAACACTCTTACAATGTTATGTAAATTCAAACTACTTCTGTAACCAGATGTTACAGATAAGTTTTTTGTATATGTATATACTTGCAAAATATTTGTATGATAAACTTATATCCATCACCTTCAAGGTGCCATGAAGTGCATAATCTCACTCTAGCCTTGTAAAATACAACCCTCTTTCAAATTGTTTGTTCATTTACAATTGACATTTTTGAAGACAGGCAATTTTGATATAAGCCAAGTGAAAATGTACTAAACAATATCCCCTTGCCATAACCAATGTTAAGTACATATTGAAAATAGCAATTAACACTTAAAGTTAAAAGTGATGCCTAATCAAGTAACCCAGTGCATGAACTGACAATAAATTTCTGTATTTAAAAAAAAACACATAAAATTACGAGACGACACAACATTCTTGAATGTACAGTACAAGGCACAGTCAAGAACGTCACAGATCACAGCATTACAAACATCGTTTTTAACATATAATATGTACATGGTTTGTAACCCAAGAAACAATCACATAGCACTTACACAAAACATGAACTATACAGATACATACATATTATTTACCAATATTATGTACCATAAGGCTGAAGGGTGAATATTGATCTAATTGTGTATTATCATAAATAGATGTCATATGACATATATCATCCTATTACACTATTATTATCAGCTGAACAATGTTGTTCAGTCAAAGAAGGAATGACACCAAAAATAAAAATTTAGCTCACTCCTTTTCAGTTTTAGATTTATACAATTCTAATTCTGAGTTCTGTCACTCTCCCTTAATGTACAACCAAACCAAACCGTAAGTCTAAACAATTAATCTCTACAACACATTGGTGCTAAAACATAGAACACAGTTACATACAACAACCATGCACATTTTCTTTGATTTGTGTGTACGTAGTACAATCAGGCCCCAGTAGGAACAGCCAGAGTCACTGAAGGACAGAGTCTAAAACCAATATGGTATATCTATGTAATGCTAGCTTTAAAAAACATGAACGCAAGTAACATTTGGGATAAGGGAGACGGCTACTGCTCTTCTAGTACTAATGTACAACTACGACTATCTACCATTAGTTTTCGGGCATTTTCATTCAAGTATGTTATGTAGTATGCCTTTGAGGGAGGGGTTGATTAAGTATTGGAGGTACAGTATGTGGCATAAGTAAATAAAAGCTAAATCAAGGTGAATACACGTGTTTATGCTACAACCTATTCTACTACACTTATTTTTTATATATGTAATATGGTTACTGAGTGATAGTTATTTCTTGTGAACATATGTTGCCTATCGATTAGAAAATTAGATTGAGCCAGAAAATAATAGGGTGAGTGAGGAGAGCTCGTAGTATAAACACATGTTCTGTCTGACCTTCGATTTCTTATGTCGCTGAGTGTATCTGTAGTAGCACATGGAAAGGGGAGAAAAGCTCAACATAGTTTTATAGAAATGAAGTATACTATTGTTGAAAGTCAATATTATTAAGCAATTACAAATTAGAATTTGTAATTGGTTAGTAATTGTGTTGAAAATAATTTAAATAATGTACGTAGAGATTTTGAAAATATTGTAATTAGAGATTTGAGGGTGGGGTGGGGGGGGGGGGGGGGGGGTGGAAGGGGGGTGATGAGTTATATAGGTAGAGGAAGAGGTCAAACAATGACATACTTAAAGAAAAGTCCCTTTTCATAAGATTGCCAGGGTTAAACAATGCAAAAAAGCACATAATATATGAGTTCCTGCAACCGAGTGGGTAAACACTAGATATGAATGTATTCATTTAAAATCTAGGTATTCACCGAAAGCATGATAGTATATGTTTATAGTCTCAATCTAGTCTCCACGATTCACACTTAGCGTATACATCTTCATACTGCCTGCAGGCTCTGTGGGCGGTGTCACTATGTACGTAAAACTACATGAGAACAAACAAGACGGTCACAGAAAGCGCACGTCACACGATGCTGCAACATGGAACACAGGCAACCTGGACGGGGACAAAACAACAACACAATGTGGTCGGCGTGTTAGTGGTTTTCAAGCTGTCACTCGGGGCCTTGCCGTGAGTCCAGGGTGGATAATTTTTTTATTTTTATTAAAAAACTAAAAAATCATGATTTTTTTTATTCGATTTAATGATTTAAAATTTAAATCAGATTTTTTTTTTCGATTTAAATCAGATTTTAATTTATTTAAATCAGATTTTAATTTATTTAAATCAGATTTTAATTTATTTAAATCAATAGTAAGAAGTGTTTCAAAAAAGGGAGAACCAACTGGTAAATTGCAATTGCCAACAAACAATACTAATTGACAGGAAATAAACAAATACATTTTCATTTTTCATATAATATGGGATTATGGTCTTTGAGGTAAATTGAAAATGAGATAGATGCCTAGTTATGCTGATAAGTATTTTTAATGTCGATTTCAATCAATGATTTTGTTAAAAAAATCATTTTATTTAAATCAATCGATTTAAATCAATTCCACTCTGGCCGTGACCTACGCAATTGCAGACGGTTCTCTTGCAACACGCGTGCAACACAGGTGCTATATCCAGGTCAAAGCTAACCATGCATCAGAGGTATGTGCGCCCGCCATTGCCACGAGTATTATATGTTTCCGGTCTTGCCCCTTAATTTTTTTACCCCATTAAGTACAATTTACAGTCATTCTAGATGGCATTCTAATGACATTCATTCTAGTGACTCGTCTCATACAGTTCCAATTTAGCCACTGTATTTTTTTTTATAATATGTCACAAACAAACATATAGGGAGTATGCAATAACGTCATTTCGGCATTGCACGGTGGCCATACTGAGGTACTCTGTAAACATTCGTTTAAGTTCTTTCGACACTTCATTGTTGCAATATTGCATATGTCCTTTGACTGACACATCAACTGTTTTCAAACAAAGGTTCCGTATTATGACTGAAAACAAAATAAGAACGCGTAAACTCTGTTTGAAGACAATCATTTGCATGCATTATCATTTACTTGACCTTTTACCTGCACACATCAATAGCTATACGGCTTAAAACTGTGATTTTTCCTAGATAACCTATGTGTCTTCTATTGACAGAACAAATGTAAACAAGCAATGTGTACCTCATAATTAGAGATGTGCAAAAATGTTTTTTTAAAGTTTGAAAATTCGCACCTTAAAATTAAAAATTCGCGATTTTTCGCGATTTACCAAAAAACCCAATTTAAATGATGGCAATTTCGACAACGACATGAAAAACTAGCTAGGGCCCTTCAACCACGTAGGTCAATTGCGCCGCCTGTGATGATAGGAATTAATGAATATGGTTTATTATTTTGTTTTATTGGTTTATTAATTAAAAAATAAAAATTACGAAATGCAGATTTTTTGAAGGTTAGCTAATATCGGAAAAAGTTTGAAATTTCGCGAGCTAATTCGGGTTTAAAGACATAATTGCTAATTTCGCCACTAGATCGCGGTATCAACAAAAATTTCGCGAAAATTCGCGAATTGGAAATTGGTACCATTCAATCACAATTCAGGTGATTCATGTGCCAACTTAATTTGAAGGTATTATAACAATGTAAAAAAAAATCGCAAATTTCGTTCTTACCATTTTTGCACATCTCTACTCATAATGGCCGCCACGTGACGTCGATTGAATACTACCTATTGATTGATGGTTGTTGCTACATCTATTTCGGATGGAAAATTTATTTTTTGTTGAGCTTTGGATTTCATATGCAACTTCAACATTGTGAGTAAACCTTGTATTATCACAGCCACATTGCCCTCCATCTACACATGAATAGTAGTACTAACTGTTAGCTAACTAGTAGCTACATGGATTTTTACTTTTTATGCCACTGGACACTTAATGATTTTCAAATTTGTATGGCCAGGGCTTGTTTTTTCTTTTCTGCAGTATTGGTTCTCAAACAGAATTAAATACTCTGAAAACCACACACATATTATAAAAATGATTACTTTTTCTAAATACTAATTGTAACTGGCATGAATGCCGATCCACCAATCAACAATGACTGGTTGACTGACATCGTTGAGGCTGGCTCAGACCTCTAACATGCAGTGTTGGCAAAGATGGCACTACATTCCGAAGCTCCAAGTAGGAAACAACACTCAAAAGTCAGGGCCCAATAGTGAAGAAGGGTTACTGTTCGACTATACACGGAAGGGACAAAACAAGTAAAGCCAGCGAGACACGAAAAACATGTTTTGAAAACAAATTTTAAAAACTTATTTCGTTGCATTGCTTTATCATAGCGTGTTATTCGAGTTTCCAAGTTGGAGCACTTTGTGTCATGGAGCTTGTAGCTCTCTCTAACCTGCTTAATAATAGCTTAGTAATAGTTCCATATAGGTGTAGATCTACCTGGGTCCACACTCTAGCGTAAGTCTGTATCTATATGAATTGCACCTAAGAGATTGTTGAATAAATAATAATAAAAAATAATAATTTCCAAATCACTCCCAACAATCCCATAGCAACCGTGTGTCGGCGCAGAAAATATTTTTTGACAACATTTCACGACATGTGGCCACTAACTTATGAGATTCGAATCACGTGACGGCATCAATACCGGAAACATTTTATCCATGTAGCAGAAAAGAAATTTATATTTTCAAAACTTATTTTCGAAACATATTTCCCGTGTGTCGCTTGCTTAACAGCCGAACTCGTACGTTAGCTATCCGTGAGGTGAGGGAGATTGAAAACCACTGTAACGTGTAATGTAACGAACAACGTAACGAACGACGATTGCAACACAGAGCCAGTACACTTACGTTTGTGGCCCCTTCCCCTCAACCATGGGAAACCAGGATGAGAAAACAAGCAAACCTTAAGGTAAATACACCACACATGGTCACAGTAAATTAGACACACTGTTATATATCTATATCTATATGAGATGGATACATGAAACGTGAGAAAGCGATGAAAGCTGAAACCAAGTGCATGTGGTTAGGTACAACAAGTAGTACATAAAACATAAAAGCATGTAAGCAATATATGTATTAATAATTTCAATGAATACAGTAGTTGTATCTATAGTACAGAAGATTTGGTAAGAAGAAGAATAATAACAATAATAAAATAATAGGCCCTACATAGAGGTTTTGCATTGATTGTATGTATTGTTATAACAAAAACAATGCGTGATTTAAAGCAGCAGCGTGCAAGATGCCACAATAATGACTTTAGGGATTTCTGAATTAAAATTAGACTTTCTTTAAGACTTGAAAAAAATGATAATAAAAATGAGTAAAAAGACTCATGAGGAATAAGACACATTTAATTTTAATTATATACTAACATTGCATTCTCGCTGGTTTTTCAAAACAAACCGTTGCACCGATACAAAACTTCATCATGTAAACAACCAATCAATCAATCAACATCTGTCCCTGTTTCCAACGTCGGGTAGGGGGTGGCAAGGTTCCCACCAATTAATAACCAAAATAAAAAATATTACCTAACCATATCACACTTCCCCCTTGCTCACCATTAACAGTAGAGTGTAACCATGATGTAAAACGTAATTCTGTGGGGGTACATTGTCCTAACAATTAATAAACGTTCTCATTTCGTAACATTGAACAAGACCCCTTCCATGATTCACTATTCACAAGTCTTTATTGGCAGTAGTTTAGTATCACTCATGCATTCACTCTTTACAAGTCTTAAGTTAGTAGAAATTAAGATGTTTGGATATTTAAAAAAAACTAAAAGCGTGGCTGAAATAGTCTTAAACATGTTTTTCAGAAACTTGAAACAAACCAAGTGAAAATAATGTTTTTATGTTTGGTCACACCTCACAGGTAACTAACTTTAATAATGTATGTAGAAATAGAGGTAAAGGCTACTTTAGCATTGTGAAGAAAGGTTTGCATCTGAAACAACTGTTTACCTTCAAGGAATTGGTAGCTACTGAAGTGTTGACGTGTCACACAAAATATTAACAATTATATAATGTGAAAACGTTCCAGCTCTGTTTCGGTCTTAGCTATATGTCTTTCCCTCCTGACGTTCCAATCAATCTTCTCTCACAAAACTAGCTTCCTAAAAATTTTAAATTATCATATAGTCCTAATTTTCATTAGTGCTGTAGTAAAAGCCTTGCAAGCACTTGCTTTTGGTAGCTGCTCACATCCCCATCCTAAGGGTGCTCCTTACATGACTGGACAAAATAAAAGCATTGTTCACTAGTTTAAACCAATTTTCCCTATGCCCTCGGCAAGTAAGTAGCCTACTCCTACCCATTACGTACTGGCAAAATTTAGACATCACCACATAAAAATAATTTCAGCACAATTAAAAAACAAACTGAAAGGAAAGCAAATATGTAGTACTGATTTTGTTATGTATTAATTTACAGACATTTACACTTAGTTATTTTCATTTGGTAGTTAACAGGGAAGGGTAGTCTCCCTATAAAAACCTTGCAAACTTAACATATTTTAGTAAAACCTTGAGAACACTACACACTATTGAAAAAAAGGTTACTAACCAAAATTGTATTGCACTAAGAACTTTATACTGGATTAAATAAGTTTAATATTTTAATCAATTCGGTTGTTATCTTGTAAACCAATTAAAGAATTGATAGTGAATTGGTTTCCAAAACCACAACCATAATGATTGCATAATTTGAAATTTTGTTAATCTAGTTTTTAGATCTTATAAAACCAAATGTTAGTATGTAACCATTTTTTTAATATTATGTAGCGTTTTCAAGATATTATTTTTTTTTTTTTTTTATATCTGCTCCCTGTGTCCAACAATGAAGTCGGGTAGGGGATAGGAGCTTAATCCCTTCATATTCTGGCCCCTAAGTACATCGAAGCCGGCTGGCCATGCCTGACGCTTCCCTTTAATTTGCACTTGGGATTAATAGTAGAGACTCACCCTTCCCCTTAAGCAACTGCTCTAGTTATAAATTTCTCAATTAACAACAACTAGCGGTAAACAACATCCTCCAATTACCTTTGGGAGTAACACTGAGATCCGAGTCGGAGCTCCTGCGGTGTATCGCCGGTATCAAGGCCACCTTGTTGGTGGGCGAGGGGTGGGCGGAGTCCTCGTCCGTAGTGGGCGGAGCCTCTTCGTGCCTGTCGGAGGGGATCAAGCAGGGGCCATGCCGGTCACTCGGATCACCGTTAGTTCCATGCGGCACCACGGAAAGGGCGCTAGCGCTCTTGCTCTTGTGGATGGGAGACATGGGAACTACCAGACTACTCTTGCACATAGCATCCAACACAACGACAACACCGGAAGAGACAGTAGGAAGACTAGAAGGGCCGCCGCAGTCGGCGGCAGTTTTAATCGGACACGTTTGCGTCGCACCCGACAAAGAGTTATCCGACGTAACGCGGGTATCGTCCGGCAAACGGTTAGCTGGAGTGGTAGAGACATTATCAGAACTGTGGGGATGAGAACGGTCGGCAACAACATCGGGGTTATCGAGTGTGCGGGTGTTAGCAACGCTACTATCTAACACAAACACATCTGGGTGATTACTACGGCTACTATTTGTGATTGTACTTTCAGGTGCAGTGTTCAAGGCACAAGTGAAACTAGATGCGGTGCTATCTACGGGAGCGGACCGGGACGGAAGGATGGGGAAGGGTGACGAGGTCGCGTGAAGTGGCTCTCCCGGCGAAGACGGTATGCTGACTCGGCTCGAGGAAAGCTCGGTGCTCGACTCGACGGATTCCGAGGTGGCCCTCGAGTCGGTCTCCGTGCTCACTCCCGACAGTATGATGAACGGTTCCACGAATGTCGGCGTTCCCGTGTCGGAAACGATGGTTGTCTCGGAGATGACGTGCGTCTTCTTCGTGAACGCTATCCCCGATTCCATCAATTTCGCCTGCAACAGTCTGTCGACTTCGGAGACGTATTTATCGCGGGGTGCGTCTTCCCCCGTACGGATTACGTCCGAACGAGTTTCCAAAATCTTTACTTTCGATCCGTTTTTCGCATTGACGACGTTTTCGAATGAGAAGACCCGTGCGGACTTGTCAAGATCGGGAGTGCTGACGGCCAACGGGGAACTGTCCTCCTCGCTGGGGGTGGCGCGGCGTCGCGAGGACGGTAGTGGGGACCCCGGGGGCCGGGGACCAAACTCCTCCGAGGGTTCGTCATCCTCCTCGCTGGAGGAGGACTCGCTCGTGGAAGAGACGCCCGAGGAAGTGTTGGAGACGAGGTGGCCGTCCACGTACTTGAGGTCTGGCTCCTCCTCCTTCCTCGGGCCGGAACGCAGGTAGGCCTCCGAGCTGGTAGTGACGCCCAGTGCGAGCGTGGGGAACACCTCCTCGTCATCCTCCCCCCGCTCTGCCCCCCTCGGAGGGGAGGTGGGCGACGAGCCGGGACTCTCTCTGACCTCCACCACACGCGACAGGTTCGAACTCTTCATCAGCGACAGCACCAAGGTCGCCGCCATCGAGTCGCTGTTGGAACGCTTGTGTTTCCTCGCGAAGCGGAACCTCGACTTCTTCGACTTGACGGCGTTGTTGCCGAGCGACAGCCGGGACGTCTCGGAGGACGAGGAGTCGGGCGATTCGGTTCCGTCCTCGCTCGCGTCGGAGTGGAACCTGGCCCTGAGCGCGGTGATCTTCTTTGACAGTCCGATCGCCCGGAGTCCGCGGGAGAATCGCCCGGGCCTGGGCGTCACGCGGGCGTCCTCCGACTCTATATAGTCGTGCAACGCTTGGGCCTCCTCGGAGGAAGCGGCCGTGGAAAGCGACTGCGTGGATCTGTTCTTGTAACCCGCGAGCGCCAGACTGCCCGCGGGCTGCGAGTTGTGTCTGGTACCCGCGGCAAGATACGGGGGCACCACCATCAACGACCTCTTCTTCTTCTTCTTCGGCCTGGACTTGCCGAGTCCCGGAAACCTCGAGCCCATCCGGGTGGGAGAGAGTCCGGCCCAGTTCTTGACCTCGTCCGGGGATAGGGACAGCGAGGGGTTGCGGGAGGGAGGGATCACACACAGCCTAGGAGAGGGAACGGGAATGCACAACACCGTCAAACCATGTTCCAAGAAACCACGACTACTACTACTAAGACTAGTTTCAGCCGCAAACGGCGACATGCTACTTCGCACAAGGCCGGGTAGGGCACGAACAGAGAGAGAGAGAGAGAGAGAAAGAAAATACCACATGTTTTAGTCCAATGAATTCATTGTCAAGGTTGGGACAAAGTATAACACATGCACAAATATGTCAGACTGTCAAAATGTGTTTGTTTTCTAAACTGATTAATAAATCTATTTAAATGTAAGAAGTGTTATAGAAACACAAGACAACAAATTTAATTAGTTATATAAAAGGGTGAATATTGTTCAGCCTAATATAGCTCTGTATCACTAAAATAAGCTGGTTGATGCCGGTTACCAGATAAAATATTAGCTGAGAAGTATTTCGCTTTTCTCTTACAGTAGTAAACTTAAGCTATTTTGAAGTTGTATTATTTTTGATAGCAAGTGAAAAAAGTATAAATAGTATAAAATATGTCTAGGGAAAAAATACCTACAAAGAAAGTTGAAGGAATGCCATGTGTTCATCATGCAAAACAAAAATCAACTAAAAGGGTGTGACAATAAGATAACAGCAATGTGACACAGTCGATCAACCAATCATAACAGAAATATAATAAATCGATTAATTAAAGTATGGTAATGGTAGTTATGATATGGGTGACCTTGCCAAGATTAGCGATACCAGTAGTAACTGAATGTGTACATTAGTAATACCACAGATAACAGATTGTTAATGTACTGTATGATGTTTACAATTGAATCAGTGAATTAATTAATGAACAGACCTTTTTGTGCCTTTAAATGCCTGTTAAAGGGGTTGTAAATTACTTTATGATTATGTATAAGTTTTTCATCCAAATAATTAAAAGCACGTAAGCCAAGTTCATTGGACCTAGGTATTCTGCCTCGACCCCGTGTAAGTTTGATATTATACCTATGATGATTGAAAAGCCCAATTGTGTTCTTCATCTAATGAAAATTTTCAAGATTTAATTAGGTATTTATTATTTAATTATTGGTTACCATAAATCATGGCAAAAATGCTGTGATGCTGTGCTATGTACAAAATGAAATAAAAAGTACACTATATAGTATATATAGCAGATAGAGCCCATACTTACTAACTATAACTATGTACTACTGTAGGTATGCCTACTAACATACAAATTTATAAATTTGTTTTATTTGCCTCGTTACACTAAACAAATTTAGATCAATTAAACGCAGGTGGATTAAATGCTTTTAATTTTGAATGTATAAACTACTTGATACGTACTAATGAAGTCCTGTATAAATAATTGATAGAGGTGGCTCAGCAGTAATACACGAGACTAACTTGGGAGGTCAGTGTTTCAATAGCATTCACCGGCAATCTTGGCTCGAAGGTTTTTTCAAGGGTCTCCTAATTCACAGGGCGAACGCTGGGATTGAGTCCTAACAGCCCTTGGCCATTCCTTTCCAATTATCCAAAGAGTAAAGACCCTAATAATATACCTAGTTAGTCATCAGTACAGGGGTACATCAGGTAAAAGCTGGTGTTCATCCTTATTAGAGATTCCTACACAAATAAAGATAAACTATATATTTATTTATAATTTTATATGAATATAATTATATGATTATAATATAGATTCTATAATTCTGTATTTATATGAATTAATTATGCATGGGCATGATATGATATGATATTGATATTATGTAGGCCTACCTACCTAATTACAAACATACGATAATACCGTACTTTAAAGTTTAAACATTGTAGGCCTAAATACAGGCAATGATGTGCAAATCGTTATATTTTTTTATTTGCAATCTCATAAAATAAACTAAAATAAAATAAAATAAAATAAAATAAAATAAAATAAAATAAAATAAAATAAAATAAAATGCAACACCCATGCATCATTACCTCTGCTATCTCTTGGCAATCCCACTCATATCACAAATCAACAGTGAACACCCACTTATAGATCAAACAAGGCAAAACATACTAGAAGGTAAAAGGTGAAACGAGCCAGCCATTCCTAAGCACAGATCTGTTTTTTGTTCCTTTCTCATTCAGTCGGAAGTATTGGAAATTCTAATGACTGAACCGTTTGCATACCTACAATTTTGATTTATTTTTGGACATGGCACAGCTCAAGGTGTATGCTAGAGGTAGACCTATGAATCGATCGTGCATCTATGTACGTATCGGTCTAGTTTTAAGGGCCCAGACCAGTACAGATATTTTTATTTGCTATGCTTGGATCCAACTGAGAAGCTCAAGTGGGTTTATCATGATCCCTGTGAGGCAGGAATATAACGGGCACATGTGTTGTAGCCAATCACAATTAAGCTAATTACCACAGTTACCAACATAAGTTGCAGATTACTTATGTAGTCAGCAACATTTAAACTAGACTTACTCATGATTGTTTTCAATGTTCAATAAGAGAATAGCCTACATACATGTATCCGGTCACTGGCGTGCTTAACTCTCCGATACAAGTATCAACTTCGACTCCCCACAATTTATCTTGCAAGTCTTTCGTTGAAACCGATTTTGACTACTAAACTTGGTGTTTGCTAATAACAAAGCTAACTTTTTGTAAATAATTTTCAAGGAACAAAAAGGCTGATTTCATGGCACATTTAATTTTGCAATTTATACGGTACGAATAACAATAAGCTAAGCTTACATCGACAAGGCCAGAACACTGCAACAAACTAATCGGTTGCAAACATTAACAGGTACTAGTAGAAACTTATTATAAAATAGGCACACATGCCAGAGTATATGGCCATGGGACTGCAAGTTATAAAAATGTTAATCAATTTCATTCCCAGCTACTGAGCAGACCTATCTCATTGGGATTGTTCAGTTGGAAATAATTCTTGCAAAGATGAATGGGAAGTGCCGTTCCCAGTTCCCACACATCATGAACGTTAATCATATTCCTAGATACAAAAAAATATTGTGGATATATTATCCCTAGGTCCATCCAACCTAGTTCTCGAACGTAACCAATCATTATAAGTTAATAGCAGGAAAGAGAAATGCATGTTTTTAATAGTGTATCTTGGCACATCCCTAGCTTTTTTCACTCAAATTATTTGCTAAATCAATTAATGACTAGATGAGATGCAATGTAGGAGCAGTCTTCCCCATGTTAGAAGGGTTTATCATTAGGCCTACAATATGTGCTCAAGTGGGATTTGATACAAAATATAATAACCTGACTACTACAGATAGAAAACTCTGTGACCCAGTTCCAGTGGTGCCCAATCTACATAAATAAATTACCATTTAAATATTTTATCTTAAAGAGTCTATCTACATAGGTCACAATAAGTAGGATAACATAAAATATAAACTTATAATGAGTAATGACTATTTATGCAATACATACATAAATGAATTAAATGAAAAATACTATAATTTGGTTAACTCACTCTTCTGCCGTGAGAGCATTTATGGGGGGACTCATCGCCTCCTGCAGCTTCAAAAGTGTGACGGCCGTCCCGATGCCACGAACTACGATGCCCGATTCTCCTTCCAGATCGAAGCACTGCTGGTAGCCGATAACCGCATTACCTCCTAGATCTAGAGCCTGCAATCATGCATGGGCAAATATAGCAAACCTCTGACAAAAGGCTACCAACCTTGCGATTAACTATGTAGGCCTATGCAAACAATAATCAATTAATCACGGAAGAGATGGAAGTCAGACAGTATAGGCGGACGCCTGCAGAAGAGTGGAGAACAGACGAGTGATTCTGATAAGAGAAGAACATGAGAAGATAAAGATAGTGAAGTGTATTGGAGCCAAACCGACCCTGCCAGAGGCAGAAAACAGGGCTGGATAATGAAGACAAGCTAGAAATAAAAATTAGAAATTTAAGTGCTGGTACGTATTCACAAATTGTGTATCCCAAAACATTTTCTTTCCAACCAGTATTGTAAATAGTATTGATTTTATTTCTACTGCTATATGGCTTTTCTTATATTATCAATTTATCATATTAAATATTATATTAATAATAATTAATTTTATTAATAATAATGTAAATTATGTCAATTTGAACATCAATGTCACACCTTTTCAGATGTGCCGCCATGAAGAGTAGAGTGATATCGACTCCCTGCCTGACAACCAGAGCAGGCCAGATCAAGAAGCTAATTTGTATTGGATAGCGAGAAAAATGAATGGCTGAAAGGTCATCATTGCATAAGAGGAAAAAAAAAATATTAATATATTAAAAAAAATAAAAAAAAAAAAAATATATATATAGGCCTATATTATCAATAACACTTGATGTTATAGTATTGTACTCGCACTTTGTGTCGCACCCATCGCTCAGCAACATCCGACAGTGAACCAACCTTGAGGCCTATCTTGCGCTGCACCTCGCCCGAGAGCTTGAGAAACAACGTCTGCCGCGCCTCGTTAGACGCTCGCGGCGTCCTGATCTTGTCGATCCACTGGTACTCGGGGTCGTCGTTGCAGACGAGCTCCTCCACAAAGCCGTGGATCACTTGCGCGTGGTAGCCGTGCGGGATGCTTCCGGCTAGACACCAATGAATAAATGATTAATGACGACGGAAGAGAGGATGCCCAGGAGAATATTATGAGGAAAAGATCGAAGGAAGAAGAAGACGGGTAAGACCAAGGAAGAGATGGAAGGAAAAGATTGCTGAAGACCTACAGACGAGAGGAGAGAACTGGGAGAAAGTAGAGGAAGTACGATTGTTGGAAGATAGAAAGAGGTGGAAAAATTTGGTTGTGAAACCCACGACCCCTGACCCTGCCAGAAGCAGGAAATGGCAATGGATAATGATGATGATAATTTGGCCTCCAAGAATTCGTTACAAAGAAGTTTTACTGTAATGGTTTTGAAACATGTTGAGGAGCAAGAAACTTTTATAGGATTGTCCGTCTCCAGACAATTTGCTTGAGATGTGACTCCACTGTACAGGATAGGTAGGCCTACCAATCAAGTCTTGAATAGTGTAGAAATTACATTCTTACGTATTGATATTGTTAAAAAGTACACAGTATCCAACTGGTAGGACTAATAAACTTACAGCAAAAGAACTGCACACCACACGAAGACTGGCGGAACTTATTGAAGTCCGAGAAGAGTTCCACTTTTACGATGACGTTCACTTCTCCCCGAATTCCATGCATCGTGTCGAAGACTGGGATCCACCTGAGAAAAAGTATTTAAAGAAATATAGAGCATTTCCTTTTAACACAGTTATACAAAGAAACACAGTATTTCTATTGCCGGGTTGATCCTGTCACTTGACATAATAGGTAGCATATGTGGGATATTTTGTACTGTCTTAATTTCACACATGTATGTAAGTAATCTCTTGTTTCTGAGTAGTGATGAGATCGGGTCCGAAAACTTCTAACCAGATCCTCCACTTTGGAACCGGTTTGAAACTGGGTTTTAATTTTAGTGCATACTTTCTATTAAATCTTAAGTCATTAACAATTTATTCAGCAAGTCAAAAATATGGAAGGCTTAGGTTTCGTCTGATTGCTAAAATTCAAGATTCCATTGTTTACAATTTGCCACAAATAGCATGTAGGTCTAAGCAAAAATTTGATTCAATTGGTTAAAAAACTCAATTTTTGTCTTTGTGTTTTATCTTACCTCTAGGTCAAGATGACAGGTGCGATAACAAATTTACCCCTCGCCGTTGGCTTGCACCGGCGAGACGAGGGATGGAGTCAAGTATGGGAAAGAGGGCGGGATCCTAGGACCACAGATTCATTCCCAAGGATTTTAGAAAGTGTGTAGACCTATTGGAAGGTATACCAGAGACCTAGGACAAAACTACCGTAGCTTTCGAATTCGACCAGACAAGAAGAAATACAATGAAACTTTGAACAACGTTTAAATAAATAAACATGCATCTTTGAAGAGACCTACAAGTACACCCTCTCAGTTACAGGAACTGCGTGCAATTCTGAATGGGTGGCGATAAGTTTATCAACGCTTTTGGTTCATGTAAAAGGCGGTGGCCCAATCACGCTTTTCAGTTAGACCTACAGGAACTGCGTGCAATTTTGAATGGATGGCGATAAGTTTATCACCGGTATTGGTTCATCATATAAAAGGCAGTGATACAATCACGGTAAATTCCTTAACGTCCGACACCACTGATTTTCATAAGAGTGACATTGTCCAATTTATCATGTGTGCCTTGTGCTATGAAGGCTGACTACCACTCCACAGGGTGAACAATAATACGAGTGTCACTCACCCCGACATAACATTGCCACCAGAGAGGCTCGTACTGGAGGCCGGACCGTCAGTGCTGCGTGAAAGGTTTACAGCCGGCGCGACCGGAAGCAACAGCGGGTTGAGATCCACGTACACCTTACCGATAGCATCGTTAGCCGAGTACGTGTCGTGGTCCATCAGTCTTATCTGCAGAGGCTCGTCTTGCAGCTCGGAATCATCCACCTAGAAAATAATGTACGTACGGCACTAAAACTAGACTGTAGGCATGATTCTGGTGACAATAAAAAGAACTATAGCAAAGATGATGTCTAGCTGTCAAAGTGTTGAATCACAGTTAACTAATTATACAGTTAGGGCCTAAATATTTGAATTCTTAAGTTTCCTAATCAGTGTTGCATTGTACATTGAATGTGTTTGGTAATCTTGAATAATGGTCGGTGCACAATAGCCCGGGAAGGAGCTACCCGTTACCGTTAACGTTAACGGGCAATGTTAAATTATAGCGAACTTTCCCGTTACCGTTACCGGAGCTCCTTCCCGGGCTATTGTGCATCGACCATTCACCTCTAGGTCCTATGCTAGACTTACCTCAAATCGATACCATTCTGTGTTCCATTGCGGATTAAGCGATTTACGACAAACATCTGTCTTGTAGGTTGTGTTGCCCAGTTTCACCTCGACATAAGCATCTGTAGTGTCACTCGACCGGTCCATAACAGGCAGGTTTCGACCAGCCAAAATCTTCACCTTCACTTTTCCAGGCATTATAGCCTAGGTCTTAGGTTCTTGTTTCAAAGACTAAATAAGTAGGGCCTAGGCCTAAACTAAACCTACAGGCTTAGGCTTTGTCCAGGTCAAGACATCTTTCCACTTGGGCTAGGCCACTAGGCCGGTTTTAGCTAGGGAGTCCTAGGGCCTAGGCTAGCTAAGCTAGCCTTGCTAAAGCCTACTAGACACAAAACTCATAAAATCAGTTCGTCCTACGGCCTAGGCCTCGACCTACGCCTAGGCTACCTATCTAGGGCTTAGCTAGACACAACACACAACCTTATAGGGTATAACATATTTAAAACAAAATATGAAGGTTAGCTTACTGGGCCTAGGCCTACATCTTGGTTAGAAAGAACGCTCGGTTTCTCTACCCATTTACAAAAATAAAAAAAAATTGTATTCACTTTAATGACAACAAAAATCAGTTTTCAATCAGCTGGCTGCAGCTGCTGCTGCTGTGACCGGTTGCCTGGGCCGATCTTCAGCCTTGCTGATTGCTAAGCTGTGTGAAGTTAGCTCCAATTCTGAAAAACCGGCAAAATATGAACTGTTCAACTCGTAGACCCTGTGGAAGGGCGCACGTTGTCCCCAAGGAGGTTATATAGGGCCTGTTTTATTTCTCTATGATATAAGGCCTTGGTTGTCTCATGCACTGGTAGGGCCACCCTAGCCGGACATGTCGAGGAGAAGTCAGTCGAAATGAAGCCCACATCCACTTTCCCTTTCCCCCCTTTTTATTAATTGTATTAATTTTTATTAAAACTATGATTTGTATCACAAGGACCGCAGCTGTGCCCGATATTTACCCATATTTCTACACCAAACTAACTCCTTTGTGAACGTACTAAATAAATTACAAAATAATTAAAGTATGGCTCGACTAGGTAAATTAAAATTAAATCATAAAAATCAAGAACTGTAAAACTAATGCTGTAATTTAATGACATACGTTGTCCCAACCCAACTAGTTGCTTGCTTACAAAAAAAGCAAATAGCACTAAATTATCTACTTTCTAGTTCCTACCATCTTCTTGGAACAGGTCCATTGGGGATAATTTACAACCTTTGGTTGGATATCTGTAAAATCCAAACACAGCGGGCGAGACGACTAATGAGGCTTGGGCACTCTACTAAGCAGCAGACTGCATTAGAAATGTGTAAAAGAACACCAACAATGTTGATTTTCATTGAAACAGAGTGCACGAAAGGGAAAATAGAGAAGAATGAAGGTTAGTATGAGAATATAGTTACGTTGGGGGATAGTACGGTAAGTAGATGTTAAATTAATCATTAGTATTTTTTTATTATGTAAAATTAAATACAATGCATTGTAAGGAAATTACTTACAATTTGTCAACATTGCTTGAAGGAACTGATACAATTTATTGCCAAGCACCAACATTACAAATAAAATAAATGTTAATTGCTCAAAAGTACATTCCACACTAAAACTTAATAATACAAAACACTGACATTTGATATATATGACCCAGTAAGCCAAAAATGAGGGCGTAAGTAAACGAAGAAAGAAGAAGATATATTTGTGTATAAATACCTTATAGTACTGTCTTATGTTAGTAAGAATAAATGGGATAGTTCTTTATGAACAGCCCCCTAGGCAGTGGCGTATCTAGAAATTTACAACGTGGGGGGGGGTTGAACGTCCCAAGTTGGTAGTGGTCTGGGGAGAAAGCCCCAGCCGCAGGAGGCAAATTCGCCAAAGGCCAAAGGCGTTTTTTTTTTTTTTGCAATAATGACGTATTAAATGCCTGTAACAAGTTTCAGACTTGGACAATATCATAAAGTAGGTTTGAGAATCTAAGAATGATTACAAATAAAATTAAATACAGTTAATATTATCAATTAAATATAAAAATAAAGTTTTCTTCTCCCTCCTCCTTTCCATTCATATTTTTTGACATGGGGGGGGCATTGAACCCCATAAGCCCCCCCTGGATACGGCGCGGCCCTTAGGAATGTTTTTAAAATATCAAACGATACGCAGATGTTTAACAAAATATCAAGAAAAGGATACAACTCATCAGTCATCTTAGTTAGTTTTTCCACCATCCCTACCTAATCTTTCATGTTTGCTTTGTATGGGCACAATAACAAGGGGATAAAAAGTAAAAACATAATAAGTCAAATTAAATATTTGTTCCATCGGATTGAGAAATGAAATCTCAGTGATGTTTCATGTCTCTTTCTCTGATCTTTTTCTCTTTTAAGAAAAAGAAAATACCTCGCAAGTTGAGTAGGCCTAAAAGATACATAACACTTAAGAAATGGATTAACAAAAAGCCAAAAACCACAATTGGTGTTTTTTTTCCCAACCTCTTATCTCATCTCTGCCCAACTAGCCCAGCTGATTTGTTTTGAACCTAAATTTGTCTTAAAGGTTTCCAAAAATAGATACATAGTACAGAATTACCAACCAAAATCAATAGATGAATGACATTTTCTATGCACACCCCAGAGCAGATTACACGATTCATTAGTACTTTGGGTGAATACCGTTGCAAGAATGTCACTGTGACTTTTCAGAGTTAACTGGGGAATTAACCGGGGGGGGGGGGTGCATGAGGTGCACACCAGTGAAAAACGACAATAAATTGCAATTCATATACATATATTATATAGGATAGCACTTTAAATACAAAAAGAAGCAACATACTCTTATCAAGTTCCAATGTCCAAAACATTCACTTTGAAAAGATAATGAACGATCAAAAGCATGTATCAAAGAGATTTATATCACAGCCAGTGGTACTTGGAAGAAGCTCAATAGAAGTTCAATCGGTAATTTTGTCCACGTCACAAGTCTGCTGTGAATGTGGCTCATCGCTTTTCTCTCCTGCCGTATCCACTTCACTGTCCCCAGCCTTGTTTGCACGTTCTGCGGCCAGCATGCAGCAGTGCACAAGTTTCCTGATGCCTGGCATCCAAGCACTGACTTGGCTGGTGTGGTCCACAATCATTTCGATGTGGAGATCGTTGGCCATTGAACCCTGGCCCTTTTGCAGCGCTAAAAATGTAGAATCTATTATTTTCAATTCAATTTTAGTTAGCCAATGGTCATTTAGCATCCACATCCATCAGTTTTCATAATGGTAGCAAGTTTTTAATGCAAGTTTGAACTGCATCACAAGATTTAAATCTTGATCACAATTTAGGGAAATAAATATAAAAATGTCATGAACACAGTTGTATTCACATTTCCAATTATTTTCCCAATACCGTGAAACTTCTTTATAACAAAATGATATATATATGGTAGGTCTAACAAGCTGTTTTCGGGGTACCAAAAGGTTCTTATGAATGTAAAGGTACCATCTTTATAAAGAAATATTCTTAATAACAAAATAATAATCTGGGCACAGGGGCGGACTGGCATAAAATGGCCCGGGATGCTGGGTTTCGGGGGGCCCGCACGAGGTGGCGTGGCGCAGCTGGGGTCTGGGGCGAGGCTCCAGCAGCTGGAGGCAAATACGGCGAAGGCGCGAAATTTTTTTTGTGTTGCATTAAATTTTATGGCCTAAAATGCGATTTTAGAGCACGATTAACAGAGGCCACCCTACCAGTAGCAAAATAATTTCAATTGTATTCAATTAATTCATTAAATATTTACAATAAATATTACAATAAATTCAATTATAATTTCAAAATAATGCTTTATAGAGTGGGGTTCAGATTTTTTTAGCAATATACAGAGAAGTATTTGTATCATAGGAACTTTCTGGTGGCTGCCCGGGAGCCCGGACTTACAAAGGGCCCGGGATGCGATCGCATCCCGGCATCCCTAGCCAGTCCGCGCCTGGCAATTCCCCTAGCTTCCCCATTGTAAGACTGAAAAAACACACCTGTTTACCAAACACGGTACAGTAGACCAACATGTAATTACACATGATTAAATTATATGTATCACATTGTAGATAACTAAACATTGATTAAAACAGATCTTTAAAGTAATCGAACTTGTTTTGGAGATTACGCAATTCCCCTATCTTTCTTATTGTAAGATTGAAAAACCTACACCTGTTTACCAAAACACAGTACAGTAGACTAACATGTAACTACACATGATTAATTTATGTATCACATTGTAGATAATTAAACGCTGATTAAAACAAAGCTTTAAAAAGTAGTTGTAATCAAACTCGGTTTGGAGATTACGCAATGCATCTATCGTACCCATTGTAAAAGTGAAAAAACCTACACCTGTTTACCAAAAACACGGTACAGTAGACCAACATGTAATTACACATGATTAAGTTATGTATCACATTGTAGATAATTAAATGTTGATTAAAACCGATCTTTAAAAAGTAGTTGTAATCAAACTCGTTTTGGAGATTACGCAATTCCCCTATCCTACCAATTGTAAGAGTGAAAAACCTACACCTGTTTACCAAAAACACAGTACAGTAGACCCAAATGTAACTACACATGATTAAATTTTGTTTTACGTTGCAGATAATTAAATGATACTTAATAAAAAGCTTTAAAAAGTAGATGTAATCAAACTAATTTTGGAGATTACGCAATTCCCCTATCTTTCCTATTGTAAGATTGAAAAACCTACACCTGTTTACCAAAACACGGTAGGTACAGTAGACTAACATGTAACTACACATGATTAATTTATGTATCACATTGTAGATAATTAAACGCTGATTAAAACACAGCTTTAAAAAGTAGTTGTAATCCAACTCGGTTTGGAGATTACGCAATGCATCTATCGTACCCATTGTAAAAGTGAAAAAACCTACACCTGTTTACCAAAAACACGGTACAGTAGACCAACATGTAATTACACATGATTAAGTTATGTATCACATTGTAGATAATTAAACGTTGATTAAAACAGATCTTTAAAAAGTAGTTGCAATCAAACTCGGTTTGGAGATTACGCAATGCATCTATCGTACCCATTGTAAGAGTGAAAAAACCTACACCTGTTTACCAAAAACACGGTACAGTAGACCAACATGTAATTACACATGGTTAAGTTATGTATCATATTGTAGATAATTAAATTTTGATTAAAACAAATGTTTAAAAAGTAGTTGTAATCAAACTCGTTTTGGAGATTATGCAATTCCCCTATCGTACCCATTGTAAGAGTGAAAAAACCTACACCTGTTTACCAAAAACACGGTACAGTAGACCCAAATGTAACTACACATGATTAAATTTTGTTTTATGTTGCAGATAATTAAATGATAATCGATAAAAAGCTTTAAAAAGTAGATGTTATCAAACTCATTTTGGAGATTACGCAATTCCCCTATCTTTCCCATTGTAAGATTGAAAAACCTACACCCGTTTACCAAAACATGGTACAGTAGACCAACATGTAACTACACATGATAAAATTATGTACCACAATGTAGATAATTAAACGCTTATTAAAACAAAGCTTTAAAAAGTAGATGTAATCAAATTCGTTTTGGAGATTACGCAATTCCCCTATCTTTCCCATTGTTTGCCTACACCTGTTTACCATAACACGGTACAGTAGACCAACATGTAATTACACATGATTAAGTTATGTATCACATTGTAGATAATTAAACATTGATTAAAACAGATCTTTAAAAAGTAGTTGTAATCAAACTCGTTTTGGAGATTACGCAATTCCCCTATCGTACCCATTGTAAGAGTGAAAAAACCTACACCTGTTTACCAAAAACACGGTACAGTAGACCCAAATGTAACTACACATGATTAAATTTTGTTTTACGTTGCAGATAATTAAATGATAATTGATAAAAACTAAAAAGCTTTAAAAAGTAGATGTTATCAAACTCATTTTGGAGATTACGCAATTCCCCTATACATACATTTATACAGGTACATTTATACAGGTTTACTTGTCATATCTTATCATTTGTATTTTAATTTATAAATATTGTTTCTATACCAGTATCAGGAATTAAGGAAGAAAATTACCAAGTCTGAAAGAATGACTAACCTTGGGCTAGCTGCATCATCTTCTCCTGAACAGCACCACTGAGCTTGCCTTCACTCCACATCTTTTTCATAACTTCTAAACGTTTTCGAATTTCAACCTCGATTCTATCACAGTTTTCGGGTGTCATTAATTCGCTGATGACGTTTTCAAAGATATTCATTACTTTCTCCAAAGAAGATTCCTCGGGTGTCTTTTCTCCATCCTGTTTTGGTTCGCTGGCTAATTTTAATGAATCCAACAAAGTTTGTGGCACTGGCACATCGTTTTTGGGAGACGATGGATCATTGTTAGATACGCTTACAGGCGTCATAAATGGCTTTTGTATTGTGGGTTTCGACACGTCTACTGGGCTGTCACCTGATGAGAAAGGTAGGCGAGTGTCACCCTTTGGAGGCAAGGCTGACAAGCTGGACGTGGATGGAGTTGAGGGTGAGTTTGAATTTAGAGGGAACGGCACTCTTTTATTTAACAATCCTTTCTTGATAAATTTAGTTTGGCCCAATGCACCATAAGCTAGCTTAGGAGGGTCATTCCAGCCAGGATCATGGCCAACTGAAAGCAAAAATAAGGAACAATTAGTTTTTAACATGCTCAAGCATATAGGCCTATGGCATTGCTCCGGTTCCGGTAGTTTAAAAAAATTAAATTTAACGTTAGGTTTCGTAAGAGTAGCCTACCTAAAAGGTTTTAGTATTGGCAATTACTATGTTTACATGCACGTTTGAAAAAGTTTTGACTCAAAAGAAACCAAAGTCGTCGAACGTTTAAATATGCCATCGTACTGGAAACATCCTCAAATAATTATTTAATTCATACATTTCCTGATATACAGCACCACTTAAATCAAGACATTACACTACTTTTAAAAAAAAAGTTGGCACAACAAAGGAGCCAACATCAAACATTCATCTTGGAATTAGACATTCACAAATTCAACCAAACTAGGCAAGAATGAGAACGAGGGAGGTAAAAAAGTGTAGGCCTACATAATCTCAATTTGCACTGCCAACACCGGTTTAGTTTGCTAATTAGCCCGCAAAGTCAAAACGTATTGGCAGCAGTGAGGTGTTGACATGGCAGTTTCCAAAATAGTTTTTAAGTCAACCCTACAAGCAAACAGGGTTGACTCCAACCGATCCAAACCCACTTTCGAAATGTTCAGAAATCGATTTCAAACCTGCATGTAAACATAGTAAATGATGGAAACACACTTGATAACATTCATGAACTATTGACTAGCTATTGTTACCGTTACGAGTTCAGCTTGAACCTGAATGTTACCAATTTGAGACATTGACTACGTATATCACAGAGCTCAAAAACGGTTTAGCAAACCGGTTTTGCCCAAAAACGTTTTTCAAATGTTGATATACATATCGGTTTTGCTGAAAAACACCTTAGTTCCAAATCAGTTTGGAAAGTGATTTGGATAAGTCAAAACGCAAGATTTGTGGTTGATATACACGTCAAACCGTTTCAAGGAACATTTGTACGCGATATATCGATACCAGGTTCGAGTTAAACTATTGACCTAAATTCGACCTCAAACTCGACAACAAACACGATCGTTACTTCCTCTTTTCGACGACTTCCGCGCGTGTATTTTCAAGTTCACGTTTCACGAAATGATACCTCAACAAAACAAACAACAAACACGCGTTGTCTCCCAGCTGTTGTCAAATCAGCTGTCAATGTCAACCATATAAAAAAGACGGTGTCGTTCGAGAGACCACTCGAAAGGCGGTGAAAATTTCCAAAATGGCTGGCGTTTTAGAAATGACAAACTGTTTTACCCATACCGTTTTTGAATCTGTTGATATACAGTGATTTGTTTAAATCGTTTTTGGGCAAAACCGGTTTGCTAAACCGTTTTATATCTCTGTGATATACGTAGTCACTTAAATGAAGATCAGAAGTTGTAATTTAAGACGTTTGACGTTCAAGCATTCAAACCAAGTGCACATAAATGGTGGAATAGGCCTAGACTAGGCCTACTTATTTTAACTAAATAACATCCAGAATTTTTTTGGGGGGAAGCACAGCTTAACCATTTGGAACCAAGGAGCCTTCATCCAATGCGCTTTAAACTTGCTTGATATAATATGTAGGCAAGTCATAGGCCTAGGCCTAGGCCTGGCACCTAGCCTGGCCTTTTGATACGCACGTAGGGAACGAGCACCGTGGACATTCAACGATTAATTACTTATCCTGGTAAACTAGGCCTTTTCAAATGCGTTTCGTTGCCACTAGTTTTGATTAGCCCTACCTAAAGGACCTTCGTAGCGACCAAATGAAAACATAACCTACAAAAATGTCTACGAACGCCCAAAGCCCTAGGCCTAGGCCTTGCCTATGGTCAGGCCTTCAAAGCTTAGGCCTATCCATTAGTTTTCGCCCTAACTTGCAAAAACAAAAAAAATAAACTGCATTTGGTTACCTTTTGACGTGGCTTCAACAGCTTCACCCATAACATTCAAGGAATTTTGATCATCACCATCATTTTCCATTTTTAATCAAATAAACAGTCTCGTCAGCTGTACCACAGCCTTCTTGACTCTGAACATTCTCATGTACTCATGACAGCACGCAGAGGTCATTTAAAAGCTCATTTCACGTCTGTTCAAAGAGTGATGCTGGGTTCAATGTTTCTCCACGAGGTCGCTGCACTTGCTAAGGCGCGTGAAATTGATATTGTTCTAGGAAACCCCATCGCAGGATTTTGTTCAATCATATTCATCATCAAATTGAACTTGGTCATCATACATAAAAATGAAAGGGGCAGTAGATACGCATGGTCGATATGCGTACTTATTAGGCGTACTTGCTTAGGCTATTAATATTTAATACTACTCACAGCTGACTGTCAACCTTCCCTTCAAAAATCCCAGTGTATTGTACGTTAATGATGCTTTAAATGCGTTAAAATTGTTGACGAATATCTCATCACCTAGATAATTCAATGCTCTTACTTATAAATGTTTCTCTATTATAATAAATATTTCCATTTTTGAAATTAACTTAAAATTCAATTGCGAAAGATATGTTGCAAAGACACACAAGAACGTTAATTTGACAACCGGATGGAACACAAATAAGCAATCGCAAGGATGACGTGCATTTTGGTTCTCTGAAATCTGAGATCTGAAATCTGAGATTACAGTGCCCTGTGATTTTATTGGCCCTACAGACAGAATTCAACAAGTAAATCTAAACAGTACTACAACCCAAAAATCATTAAGTATACAAAACACAAAATAGAAAATAGAAAACAGAAAACAAGAGTTACAAATATATTATGAATGATATAATATGATTATATAAGAAACAACTGTTAAAAATTAAGTACAAAAGAAGAAGAAAGAAAGATAAAGACCTTGTGACTGAGGAAAACCTCGGAGAAAACCTTCAGTAAGGATTGCCGGTGGCCGGTATCGGACCGGCGACCTCCCGAATTAGAGTCACGCTTCCGATAGAGGTAGCTCAGCGGTAAGACGCGAGCCTCTAATTCGGGAGGTCGCCGGTTCGAATTCGGCCACCGGCAGTCCTGACTGAAGGTTTTTTTCCGAGGTTTTCCTCAGTCGTAAAGGCAAATGCTGGGACTGAGTCCTACTTATAGCCCTCGGACATTCCTTCCCAACTATCAAAACACCCTAATAACCCAGATAGTCACCTGAAGAGGGGCACATCAGAAAATAGCTGGTGTGCACCCTATAACGGGTATTCCTACGAAAAATTATTAATTTCCTATGAGCCACCTCTATCTGTGTCGGCAAAAAACGAGACAAAAACAAAAATAAACTTGTGTTAAGATGAAACAAGTCGTATATAAACACCACGCGCGCTAAATAAGAGGATCCCCCTGGACCGCGTCCATAATGAGGTGCAAATACGTCGGTAGTCATGACAACGCGTCGCGACGCCCGACTATATAAGACTGCGTGAGTGACAAGTCGAGACTTGTCCCTGTTCGACCATGGTCTGTGGTCGGACCATCATCTGTGGTTGTTTCATGCTGACTGTTGTCGTCATCATATGCGGGTTCACCTACTACTACACGCTGACACTTGGTGAGTACACGTGTACCCAGCTTATTGTTGTGAGGCCATGGTCTGTGGTCGGACCATCATCTGTGGTTGTTTCATGCTGACTGTTGTCGTCATCATATGTGGGTTCA
Source organism: Isoperla grammatica (assembly GCA_945910005.1). NCBI lineage: Eukaryota > Metazoa > Arthropoda > Insecta > Plecoptera > Perlodidae > Isoperla > Isoperla grammatica. Next base: position 14,251,034 of record OX246741.1, read on the forward strand.
CCTACTACTACACGCTGACACTTGGTGAGTGCACGTGTACCCAGCTTATTGTTGTGAGGCCATGGTCTGTGGTCGGACCATCATCTGTGGTTGTTTCATGCTGACTGTTGTCGTCATCATATGCGGGTTCACCTACTACTACACGCTGACACTTGGTGAGTACACGTGTACCCAGCTTATTGTTGTGAGGCCATGGTCTGTGGACGGACCATCATCTGTGGTTGTTTCATGCTGACTGTTGTCGTCATCATATGCGGGTTCACCTACTACTACACGCTGACACTAGGTGAGTACACGTGTACCCAGGTTATTGTTGTAAGGCCATGGTCTGTGGACGGACCATCATCTGTGGTTGTTTCATGCTGACTGTTGTCGTCATCATATGCGGGTTCACCTACTACTACACGCTGACACTAGGTGAGTGCACGTGTACCCAGCTTGTTGTTGTGAGGCCATGGTCTGTGGACGGACCATCATCTGTGGTTGTTTCATGCTGACTGTTGTCGTCATCATATGCGGGTTCACCTACTACTACACGCTGACACTTGGTGAGTACACGTGTACCCAGCTTATTGTTGTGAGGCCATGGTCTGTGGACGGACCATCATCTGTGGTTGTTTCATGCTGACTGTTGTCGTCATCATATGCGGGTTCACCTACTACTACACGCCGACACTTGGTGAGTACACGTGTACCCAGCTTATTGTTGTGAGGCCATGGTCTGTGGTCGGACCATCATCTGTGGTTGTTTCATGCTGACTGTTGTCGTCATCATATGCGGGTTCACCTACTACTACACGCTGACACTTGGTGAGTGCACGTGTACCCAGCTTATTGTTGTGAGGCCATGGTCTGTGGACGGTGTGGAATGTACCATACCTAGTGGAACATAACTTGAGCAGGTAATAATAACCCGTCAGTCACTTTTACGCCTGTAAAATTGTCAAGAGATAGCGTTACTGTCGCCGCGAGAAGTGAGTGATGGCAGCTACGATGAGGTCGGTGGAGGCAACTTAACATAGCTACTATATGCGCAACAACAGTTTTTATTAATTATATTAAAATGTAAGCAGCCAGTACTGTCGATATATACGTATATGAAAGCCTGTACCAATGTAGAAGACCCATGAGCCATTCATATACGATAAACATCCATAAATAACGATTTGTTTTACAAATATAACCTTGGATAAGTAGTCTCGGCTTGCGGTTCGGCCGTGAAAATTTGCACCTTGCATTTTGGTGCATGCTGCGAATTTGCGTTCAGTGCACTTTCTATCTAGAAAGTTTATTTTGTTATTGTCTACAAAGGCTGCTACGCATGTATTGAGAACTCTCGAACACATCAGATCATTAGTTTTTGCCAATTGAGTCTGAGAAAACAAAACAATTTTCTAGAGCTGTCCATCTCCGATGCGTGAATTGTCATAACAAGGTCACTATTACGTATATTATTTTGAAACCATCTTTACAACAATAATTGATATGCCAACTAACAATTGTCATATAAGTTAAACCAGAAAAATCAATACAATAACGGCTAGAACGTGGTAAGTGAAGATGTGTAACATTCCTAGCGCGCCGCGAATCTTGACAACGACCTCACCTTAGCGCTTCTCGTTTTGTCCGCTTGGAGCGTGTTGTTTCTTTTTACAGGCGAGTATAATTCAACTTCATGACCTCATATCAAGACAAACGGATCGTTCTTCATAATTTAAATAAGAATGCGATTGTGATAATATTGTTCCGTAGAAATTCCGCTGTGTGGTGAATATCAGCTTTACTCCACACCACATGCCACTCTTCAGTTGTCGAACTAGGTATATACGGGTGTTTGGAGAGTTGGAAAGAAATGTCCAATAGCTATCTGATAGGACTCAAGCCAGTTTTTGCATTGTGACCGAGGAAAATCTCGGAAAATAAATACTATAATACTACTAATATGCGTACTAATATGCGTGTGTGCGATAGTTGTAAATACGGAAAATAAATGATAAATACTTTTCTGTCCACTTCAGTCAAGGATTGCCTATGTCCGGAATCAAACCGGCGACCTCCCAAATTACACATAGTGTGTTACAGCGGATTCACGTTTTTATATCGGTGAAGTCTTTATGGATATAAATCGATCATTTTTACAGGTGTAGATAAAGTATAATGAAACTCTTTTATCGACTGTTATATAACAATGAGTATTTCTGCTATCTATTTGCTAAGGATCGTAAAACGAGAGAGATTGGTGCGAGTTTTTATAATGTTGTAACTTACATGCAGATAGAATCACTTCGCTGCCGGTGTTTTACTGCCTTGTGTTTTAGAGTGTGCATTCACTTGAAAAGGTTTCTACGATAGCGGATTGATGGCTGTTCGTTAATCCGCTTACGTGAGTGTAAAAAGGATTCAGAAGCAGTGTCATAACGGCTGTCATAAAATACTAACGACTGGTGGGTGAGAACTGGTGCTACGATCTTCCGATTCAGAGAATTGGCTTCCATTTCCAATATTATTAGCAGACAAACTCAATAGTAGTAGTATTTAAAAGAATCATTATTCTTTTCAGGTTTAATTATACAATTTTATGTTCATTTGGTTTTTAGTATGGGTTGGCAGTGACTCTTTGTATTTGGAGCTGTGCTCTTTTCTGTTCTCTCCAATTCAGAATTAATAAAATAAATAAATAAACAAATGCATAAATAAATAAATAAATAAATAAATAAATAAATAAATAAATAAATAAATAAATAAATAAATAAATAAATAAATAAATAAATAAATAAATAAATAAATAAATAAATAAATAAATAAATTAATAAATTAATAAATAAATAAAAAACAAATAAATAAATAAATAAATAAATAAATAAATAAATAAATAAATAAATAAATAAATAAATAAATAAATAAATAAATAAATAAATAAATAAATAAATAAATAAATAAATAAATAAATAAATAAATAAGTACATAAATAAATAAATAAATAAATAAATAAATAAATAAATAAATAAATAAATAAATAAATAAATAAATAAATAAATAAATAAATAAATAAATAAATAAATAAATAAATAAATAAATAAATAAATAAATAAATAAATAAATAAATAAATAAATAAATAAATAAATAAATAAATAAATAAATCAATAAATCAATAAATAAATAAATATAAATATAAATAAATTAAAGAAAATAGAAAGGTACGCGATCTACAAATCCTCTGAACACAATAATGTATTTTTTCTTTCGCGCCAAAATGAAATGGAATCATGGGGTGCGTACCGTAAACACGACCAGACCAACAATGACAACGAAAATAACAATATAAATGACCAGCCCGGGCGGTCCGGTCACTTTACGGTACATGGCCATGAGCTAGCCAAAAAATGATCCTAATTATTTTTGTCAAGTTCTTGATAAAGTCCATCTATAAACGTTTTTGTGGATTTCTATTAAAATACCGAAAAACATTCCTACAAAAAATTATCATACACAAAAGATAACAGTCCGTGCAAACCTTTATGAAAATCTTTTCTAAAATAGAAATTTAAAAATTGTCTAAAAATAAGAAAAAAAAGTCTCTTACCAGAAATCTAAAAACAGAAATGTTATCCTTGGTGAGATTACCTCCTGAGCTATTGTCCACCGGGTGGTTTGTTCGCCAGCGCAAGCGAGCTAATCCCAGGAACATTGTATTCCCTTCCCGTGTTCACGCTACCAACCGGTGACCTAAAAACGCAAATTGCCAATCAAGGAGAAGGGGTGGGGGAGGGGGAGGATTTGTGCAGCTAATTTATACTCATGTACGATCAACAACCAATACTGATTAGTAATGAAGCTTAGATCAACATTCTGGTTATAGATCCTCACTCTAATGAGTTCCCGTATTTATTGAGCAGCATTACTGTCGTGAGCACAAGTCCAGAAAACTTTTCTAACGGGAAGCGTGGGAATATCATTCCCACTCTCAGCTCTCACAGCTCGTCCCCCTTATCCATATAAGTCCCGACTTAATAATTAATAAAATAGCATCACACGCCAATGCTATTACCTTTCCTCACAACACTTAATTCAATCGTAATTTCATACTCAAAATAACCACATTAAGTTAAGTATAATTCAAGATTAATTTTAACTCCTTCCCCGTCTATGTGTTTTAAACACATCTGGAGGAGGACGGAAAGTATTAGTTCTGTGTACCCGGAATTAACTAACACCTTTTAAAACCTTAAATGACACGTTTCATAAATATTCCCTAGAGAAATAACTCGGGTCTTACACAGAAGGATGGTCAATGAACAAACAACGTGGGATGGAGATTATGTCCGCTGATTGGTGGACGCAGCCCGATGGAAAGGGAATGCGTCATTGAAGCGTCTGAATGAATAGCGCGAATCAAGATGCATTATTACGCGTGTATGCGATGACAGCCATTGAAACGGTATCCATAAATTAGCTGACTATTCTCGTTGATCTCGTTTATTTCCAATGCAGAAGGTCCAGGGTCGATCCCAGTTCGGGCTGTGGTAATTAAAACCAGCCACAATAACCACAATTGCAAATTAAAATACTATAATTGATTTTTAATTTTAATTACTTGTTGGTATAATGGTATAGTCAAAATACTTCGTTATATTTGGTTTTGTATAGGTTTATCTCTGCTTCCAAACTTCAATGACTCGGATTCGAGCCCTGTTTACAGATCAAATTTTTAAATTCTAGAAATTACCTACTCCAGTATTTGCGGTATTACTGGGCCTACTATGTCTACTAAGTGGCATACAAAGCATACAGAATAAAATTAAATAATTACAAATTAATAAAAAAATGAATATTAAACTTATTTGAAAATTGTGATAAATTTGAATTTCCATAAACCCGCACCCCCCCCCCCCCCCCCCCCCCCCCACAAAGTGAGCAACCCGTTCTAATACAACTCAGCTATAAGAGTAATCCCAGTGTTACAGAATCAACCCTAGACCAATGATGACAATGCGACTATATCAACAAACTCATCAAACATCGATAGCGATTGGTTGACGCTTGTATATGAGTTGAGCCGTGCTTTTAGCCAATGATCATGTTGGGTTGCGTATATGCCAAACAGTATTACATTTGAAGTGGTATACGTTTGAACAGAATTACTATAGATGGTGATTGACAAAATCGCTTCCCCACGGATGTAGCCTCCAAATGCAAATTTCCCTCTTGTTTACCAAGCAAACAAATCCCATAAAGTGTCTCTTATACTGGTTGTGTCATCCAATTCATCCTGCGTCGTAGTAAAGTATATCCTAGAGTAGATATCTCATGAATAATTATAAATCATTTTTCGTAGGATACCTACCCAGGGACAATTCATGTCCCTCTTCAGGTGACTAACTAGATATTGTGGTACGCGGAATAGTTGGGAAGGAATGTCCAAGGGCTGTTAGTGAGAATCAATCCCAGCATTCAGCCCCTTGTGACTGAGGAAAACATCGGCTCTTATTCGGGAGGTCACTGGTTCGATACCCGCCACCTGACTGAAGAGTTTTTCCGAGATTTTCCTCAGTCACAAGGCGAAAGCTAATACCTTACCAACAATTCCAAGTCACTTGCTGAAAAGGGACATGAATTTGTCGCTGAGCAGGTTTCATTTGAAAAATAATAATAATTTTATCTTTCAGAGAAATGCGCATATCAATTGCAATCGATTAAAAGATTTCAAATTTTATATCGATAGTCGATCGATTATCTGATATTACTAATCGATTCATCGGCGTTAACGTTATTTCTTAGTATCGAGGCTGCCGCGTCGCCTAAAGTATTGATATTATGATGTAACATGTGATGGTCACGAATGCTTTAATCTTATTCATACGGCGGACTGATCACTGAAGCAGGAAACATTATTGCAAGTTTGTCGTATATTGAGTTTGAGTATGCGGACGATGGTACGAAGCATAACGACAAACATACTTTCACACATTGTCTGCACGAGTGTTCACTTTCATCTTACGTCAAGATCGATCGATACTGATCAGCTATAGATAGATATCGGATAAGTATCGATTATTGCATCGCAACGTGTGATGTTATTTCTATCGATGATATGTTGGGTGTAATACGGAAATCTGTGAAACGGCGATGTTGGATTTGATAACGTTAATAAACCGTCACAGTCGTGTGTGCCCAAACGCTCTGGGCAAATGGGCATACGTAATAGAGATTTTTTATTTGTATCTTTATTTTTATTATATAACCCAGACGATCTCATTTAAAATTATTCTAACAACAAATATAATGTGGTAATTCTAAATTGTTACGATTTTATATATCATGAATATGATATAATTTTCATTGACGAAAGTGATAAAGAGTTGAAATGTAAAACTCGTCCAAAGTATACATTACTGAAAATCAGTTCTTGTATATAACTGAGTATATACGTACAAAATAAATGCAAATGTATCATCGCTGAATTGATTTTAGAGCAGGCCTCCATTATTGAATTTTCAAACGTTTTCACTGATGTACATGCCTACATTTGTGGTTATTTTGGAAAACAACATGTTTATAATGTGGTAACTGTTTAATATTATTATGAACAATATTAACCGTAGCACAGGCCCTAACTCCTAAGCGTATGTATGTCACATAGGGACGTGGATTCGAATCCCGCATACACAATACACATGGCATTTTTGTAATTGTCCTTCATCTTCATCTATCACCCCTCATCGTCTCGAATAGCATGACTGCAATAATATAAACGCAAAGCAACAACAATTGGTGACTCGTTGGTCCAGTGGTTAGCATCCCTGCTTCCAATGCAGAAGGTCCCGGGTTCAAATCCCGGTTCAGGCAAACGGTGACTTTGGAGCCGTCCTAGCAACAAAGCACTCAATAAATTCAAAGTTGTTCTGAATCGGCCTTGTTGATTCTGGCATTTGTCCGCAGGTGTTCGCACTGTCCAATCACTGATTGATGTGTTTCGTATTTGAAATATCGATCTTTGATTGGTTATCGCTCACTCGTCGATGGTGTTCGGAACCTACAGGATTGAGTTAGTCGCTTTAAATTAAAGTCCCCCGCTGAAAATCAGTCTTGTTACTGAGTGGGTAAAATGTGAATTTATTTATTTATCAGAATCATGAGCAATGTACTTGATGCGTGTGTGTCTGTTCAATGGCGGATCCAAGATGGCTGCGACGAGGGCGCGTACAAGTGTGAGGACGCGTCTACCTGTATTCCCAGACGCTTCGTCTGCAACGGGTTCGAGGATTGTCCGCACGGCGATGACGAGGACGGGAGACACTGCTGTGAGTACAGTTGGTCCGTGGCTTAGTTGAGAACAATAAAACCAATCAGTCTTTCGTCGAACTTGGCATTTCACAAATTATGTACACCCCCACTACCTGGCTATAGTGGACCCAAGATAACTTTACACCTGCTTTCGTCACATCCGGGGCAGTCGTAGCCAACCAGCGAACCGCCCGAGACACATCCGGGCTAATACCGATCGCTGATTGGCTACGAACCAGTCGCCTGTGACTAAAGCATGTGTAAGGTAGTCTTGGGACAACTTTAGCACAAACATGATACGAAATCCCCGAATTCATTACCGGAAGCCATAACAGAAGTTCAACCGCGCGCACATTTCTTGGAAACACAACATCTAGTCAAATAAAAGGCGTCCACACAACAAACAAACGATTACATTTGTATACTTTTTGACAGTTCGGACCCAACAAATTCAAGAAATCTGCGGTCGCACTCGGGGTGTACAAACAACTTGTTATAAATGCAGTGAAAGAAATGCCCGGCGGCGTTCTCAGCTTTGCCTCGGCCAAAGTTTAGTGGTTTATTTTATTTATTTATTTTGCCTTGTTTCTTTAACAAAATAATATTGTTTGAAACACATCTTTTATTAAAAAACATCAGATATTGCATAGGCCTAATATAAATAGGAATTGATAGTACATCCTAGATCAGGGTTTCTCAAACTATGGGTCGCGACCCCGGCGGGATCGCGAGGAATCAAAATGGGGTCGCGAGGCGAGCTTATGAAAAAGGGAAATTAATGTGTTTATAGAATCGAACTTTTTAAGGAATATGTGTAAAAAGATACACAAAAAAGTTAAAAAAGAGGCTCAGGGAGAAACTTCCTTACTCTTATCAAAATCTCAATACAGAACGATGCAAATCGCTGGAAGTATCGGTTAACAAGTGACCATCTAATTCAGTGTATAAAATACGAAAATAAGATCCGATATAAGATGGGGTCACTAGATTTTATACCTAGAAATTTGGGGTCTCGGGCAAAAAAGTTTGAGAAGCCCTGCCCTAAATAAAGTTTGCTGTACACTTGGGAAAAATTACACTTTGATAGAAATGTTGTTTCTAATTTTTTCGTGGGACGATTGTTCCCACGGATATATAGATAGATTGAAGTTGCAAATTGATTTCACGGATTGGAACGCCCAACAACTTTTTAAATACATTTGGTTCTTCTTTGATAGTCAATGTATTTACAGTTACAGAAAACAGTGGGTACATTTCTAAGGCAGAAGCAAGTGAAAGTATGTTAAAAGCATGTGCAAGTACACTGGGTTTTGTATTGAGATTTTGTACAGAAACGTTACTAACATACGAGTTTGGCGATGCAATGTTCACTTTTACTCGAAAATGTGCTGAGATTGAAAACATTGTTGCATATCAATAAAGGCTGAAAACTCATAATTTATTTTGATGTATGTGTACTTCTTGTACATTCTCTGGTACAGGCTAGATTTTATGAAAAACCTAGTACTGCCAAATCAGATAAGAACGGTAGAAAAGAGAGAACCACTTAGTCAACGCCTACTTGGTTCCTTCTTCATACAAGCATCAAAAGGATTGAGACACTACAATGAAAGACAGATTAAAGAGAATACTTTGAGAATACGATGTAACTGGTTGAGTGTGTGCAGATGGACTAGATAATTTGTGGGTATACGTTGACGGCTGCAATTTGCCTTCTGACAGCGTGTGTTGTAATGTATGGGTAGGATAGTTTCATGTTTGGATTAACAACTGAAGTAATTATTGGCATTATTGAAATGTAGCTTTACATTAATTTAATCCACACGTTTGAAACGTTCTTCAATTAAAACGTAATCATATTTAATTAATTTATGAAAATATAGTGTTCAATCCTTGATTTGACTTTTAGTTTGACTTGTGTTGCAATAATGTCTTTGACATTTTAATGTCATTGTACCTTGTTTTCAATCTTCTTGTCGGGACATCTTCTATATAATATTTATAATAATAAAGAGTACTGGCTTCATTATTTTTGTGTGCGTCATAAACTTCAGACTTTAATGTACATTGGACATATTAAAATTTACTGTATTATAATTGTTTTTCCCGCAAAAGAAAAAAGAAAGCCGTCGTGTCATAACCTTTTCTCTAGTTTACTATCTACTGCCTTTTTTGTGCTTTATAACACTGTGTTCTTCCTCAAGACAATGATAACTGGGACTCGAGCATTATCGACAAAGTGGTGATTCCGAATCTCGTGAAAAGTCGACAAGGATCGCAAGATGAACACTACTCCAGCTGCAGTGAGTATAATGTTATTGTTCTTAGCTTTGTTTAATCCTGTTTATTCTGTATCGTATTGTATTGTAATCATATATACTTTCAATGAAATCTACTTCATGGAAACTTGTATTTTATATTATTGTGATGGGGTTTCTGGAGCTTTTTCTGTAAAAATAATACACACGATTAATAAGATGTTAGATATATTTATTCACAACACATTTTTGTGAGTAGGGTTAGACAACGCGTACTCTCCAAATCATTTACTTTATTGAAATGATGCTAAGAGTTTAGATGATATGTAATTCTTAGTGGCAATTTTTTCAGCCATACAAATCTAAACAAACCATATATGTAACAAAAACAGACGAGAAAATACTAAAACATATAATTGCAGTACTTTTTCGTTGAATCATAAAGTGATAAAATACTATACATTGATTTATAAGACCTAGTCATTGGACTGTTCGCTGTTCCTTGTCAAGATAAAACAATTAAAAACCACAATATTTCGAACCCTTATCAGAGCTATTCAACGGGCGAAAAAACCCCGTTGAAGCCCCCCCCCCCCCCCCCCCCGTTCCCTCGTTTTCCCCGTTACCCCGTTTTCACCCGTTGAAGAGCTCTGATAAGGGTTCGTAATATTGCGGTTTTTGATTGTTTTATCTTGACAAGGAACAGTGTACAGTCCAATTATTAGGTCTTAAGACCTAATGATTGGAAACGTTTAACCTGTTCTACTATGTTTCCGTTTTAATTAACAATACATTGATGTCTACAGATCTGACCTCTGTGCCTAGAGAGTGTCTGTGCTTTAATCAAACATGGCTGAAATGCTTCGGGCTCTCATCCGTACCACAACAAGTATCCAGGAACGTTACTCGCATGTAAGTAGTTATATAGGGAAACTATGCTCGAGTTAAACACTTGTTTGACTTATTTTTATTTTCGTGTGTTCGTATGGAGTGAAGCAATACTAAAGAACATACTTGAATTGTAAAGGCTGGTCCACACAGATTTTTAAGACATAATTCATAAGGTTTTAAGACGTTGTTTTAAAAACAACAATGCAAACAACGTCTTAAAACTAAAACTTTGTGTGAACGCCAGTACGTGTTTCCTATGATCCAACTTTACGACTACGCGTTAAACATTAAATCGTATGTCTTAAAAATCTGTGTGGACCAGCCTTTAGTGGAAGGGAAAACTAAATACAGTATCAGACCTGGT
>OX246741.1:14266831-14310194 GCA_945910005.1 Isoperla grammatica
TGAATACTCTTTCTACCCATCTTCATCGATTGAAACGAGTCGCAAGCATGAGTTAGATATGTTAGCAGACGCTCCGCGCTTGCTCAACACTCTATTATTGTGCGGCCCTTTCTTTCGGTGTTGCTTCAAGTGCTCTTTGATTGAACTTGAACTGTGCATTAGTGCAGAATACTAAATTTGTGCTTGGTTAGGATTTTTCAGAGGTAAAACTCAGAATGCCCGAGGGCAGATGGGATAGATTAGAGATAAAGTTGGCTTCCAATGTGCTCAGTCTGAATAACGTATAATGCCCCAAGACATTGTTTGCACTACCCATAATTTTTAAAAGACTTTACGGATATCTCCATAAAAAGGAACTAAACTGACTCTATTCTCACCTTCACTCAGAATATAAAACCTACTTTATCATTATGAAACTTTATGACTGCATTAAATATTAATATTTTCTGAATAGATTTGCTCCTCTTACGTCAATTGTCTTTGGTTTACGAATAACACTCTTGCAAAGCAAATAATGCACGGGGAGGCGTAACAAGTGTACAGAGAGCGTTGCGAGCGATCCGGCCAACGGTACTCAAACTAACACAAAGATAGCGCTGCTAAGCAACACCCTTATCTGCGCCATTGATGATTTAACAATAAAGCAACAATGAACAATTGACAGATAAACTCATCCTTATAGTAGTTTATTTTCTTGCCACCAGAATGCGTCTAGTCTATTTTGGTGGCAAGAAAATAAAGTACTATAAGGATGAGTTTATCTGTCAATTGTTCATTGTTGCTTTATTGTTAAATCATCAATGGCGCAGATAAGAGTGTTGCTTAGCAGCGCTATGTGTTAGTTTGAGTCTCCAATTGGATACACACAATTTTCAACATATAAGAATGCTTAAGTCATGGACTTCTTTGGAATCTTTGGATGCTTTGGATATTTTTACAGTAATAAGTAGTGCACTTCTTCCTCAATGGGGTTTCAGTTAATAGCAATTGGTCTACTTGATCTCCGCCTAGCGGAGGCTCGTCGAACTCCCAACGAGCCTCCGCTAGGCGGAGATCAAGTTGACCTTGGTTAATAGCAAAAGACTCAATTCCCAAAATAGCCGTGTTGCCGTGATTGGTTTCGGACAAATATTGAACATGCACCAATGAAAGAAAGATACAACAATGCGTGCAGTGGCCTAGCAACACATTGTTTGTCCACCTGTGATGAACGCTCGCAGCGCTGCAGTGCAGTCATTTGTTCTACGCCTCCCCTACCTGCAGGGAATAGGTTGAACCAACGTCATCACAATATTGTGGTTGCTGTGAGGCGATCGTTGGAGCTTATTTCACACCTAATTAAACAATGTCCGGTACTCTTTTTAATTAACCATTATGCGATTTAATTTTAAACGTTATTTAGTTTACAACGAGGAAGTAATTACAATTATTGTGTTTTAAATGGATTAGACGAAAATGACTACTATGACGAGACGACAAAGACAAAGACACCGAAAACAAGGGATACAAATTGATCGTGTTTGAATACGACTTATTAATTTACTAATTTGATCCAAAAATATTAAATATTTTTTTTTTTTTAGAATATCTGTATATTTTGATCATATTCAGCCCCCATATTCCAAAATTTTTGTATTTAATGGAGTTTTATAGATACGAACTCAAGACCTTACATTCTCGTGCTTTTCACGTTTCTTGTTTCAAACACTCTTCAGCAAACAAACGTACAGGTAGAACCCACAGACAGGAACAAATCGATTTTATATATCGCAGTGGACGGTCGCTACGTTGTAAGCTTTTAGATTACCACCAATCTGTTTTACAACCAAGTTTGAAAGCTTCGGAATTTAATAAGATTCTCGTTTTCTTCCTTACAGAGATTTCTCTCATAACAAATTCACGCTGGAGGGATGGACATTCCCGCATTTGCCAAGATTGAACGATCTGTAAGTTACGTTTTCAACCTTTTACGATCTAAGGTAACAGCGCTACTCAACTATGTATAAACTATCCTTTACAGACTACATTCTCTATAGGCTACTTATTTCTTCAGTGGTATACGAAAGTTTGTGTTTGACATTTCCGCGAAATTTGTACAATTTTGTAATATTACTTTTATGGAGGTTTGTCAACTCGGTTATGACTTAAAAATATCTTTCATCCAGGGATAGAATTTACTACTATTACCTCTTTTCTCGGTCATCAATCATCAGTTTATGACTTTGAGCTGGACCAGCCAGGCAATGTGTTGCTTATGATGTATGAAGGCACGGCTTTATAGAAATATAGGGTCAGAAAATGACACTAGTACTGGGGATGGGGTTCAAATTAGAACTCTCTGGAACGGAAATGCAGTCTCCAGAATTGAAAATTTTTTCGTGCATTTCTACGTCAACATTGCCTTAATTAAACGTGATCAGAACAAAGAAAACATACAATTTTTAAAGCATAATATTCTATTTTCTCTTTTGTTTCTTGGAAAAACTCACTTTTATTAAGCTGAATATACAAATTAAAAATACTCCCAATAGTAGTGAAATTATAGCGTCGTTTTCTTTACTTCTTTCAACACAGATAACGGATAGTGTGTCATTAATTATCTGTGGTTATACTCTCTTTGTCGGCAGTTAATTCGTTTTTAATTTATAATTGCCGATTGCCATGTTAACTAGCGACCTTTTGCCCAAATACGCCTGTTTAGAGCGGTATATAAAGGAACTGAACTGACATGCATATTGCATACAGTACGGCCAACGGCCTCTCACCGAAAGTTATTCCTAGTAAATGAGTATCAGTTGACAGCAAACGTAATTTTATATTTTTATATTTTTTAAACCTTGTCTGCAAGCTCTTAGTATTTATAAAACTTCTACCGTAATTTTCAAGCAACACTTCTATATTTTTCAGAATTCTAGATGACAACGACATCAAAGAAATTGGCGAGTTTACTTTCGCCAACCTTCCCCAGCTGTCCCACCTGTAAGTACACCTTCTGTCATCAGATCTTCTGAACATGATATTCAGACAGTAAATAAGATGTTTATTCTGTGGTTTTGTTTAGAAAACTGGGACGCAACTCGATAAGGTCAATACACAAGAGAGCTCTTTGCAACTTATCAAACCTTCTCGAGCTGTAAGTACCAAACATAAACCAAATATACATACAATAATTTGTATTTGAACAACAATTGCACAGTAGTAATACTAATAATTAACAGTAATTAGAAAACGGAACTGTATGTATTGGGATGTACGACACTAATAGCTGGTGAAGCTAAATAAACAATATCTTATTGCCTTATCTTAGGCCTACATATAGGGTGTAAAATGTTGATGGTGAATAAATTAAAATGTTATTGTATGATTGTAGAGATCTATCGAACAACATGCTGACCGTGTTAAATGCTGACACGTTCGTGGGCCTAATGAATCTTTCGATGTTGTAAGTATTCTATACAATTAAGTATAGGTATAATATCAAAGCTGTATAGACATTCCTAAATTAATATTTTCCATTCGAAGATGATTGCCGCATATTTTTGCACTACATGTTCTATGAGACAAAGTGATCATGATTGCCGTACCGTACTGTGATAATAAGTTCTTACAATAAATAACACAGTCTGAGTTTAACTACATAAATCCTTGTCATATATTATTTCTGTAAAGCTGTGTGTAAACTTCCCAGTGGCGTATACACGGGGGGGGGGAGGGGGGGGACAACCCCCCCCACCCGTTTGCAAAGGAAACATGGAAAATGACCGTTTACATTTCAATAGACAGTATCAAAAGACAGTATTTCAATAGACAGATGTTTTACTTTATAATTATTGTATATTGTTGAAATTATTAAAAGCAAAAGCAATACGAAAAATATGCAAATTATTGATTGAGGTTCCTTTTATTAGCGGTGCTAAGGAAAAAATGTGTTGCCAGAAACTGAGTAATCATGTTTCAGTTGGCCGCTGTAAAACGCACAGATTTGCACTAAAATGACCTTGTCGAGAATTTTTTCGGGCAAGCCCCCCTCCCCCCCCCCCCCCCCGGAACCCCAATTATGTTTCGCCTCCACTCTCTATAATATGGGTTGAAAACCCCCCCTTTCCCAATTCCTGGATACGCCACTGAAACTTCCAGTCCGAGACTCTTCACCACTCTACTTTTTATATTGTTTTAGTACAAGATTAGTCATACACTTGAGACCCCCCCCCCCCCCCATCGCTCCACTAATTTGTTTGTTTTGAAACTAGAGCATTAGCTAATAACTTTTTTCTGGCTCCAACTGCTAATTGCAACATCGTGTAAATGTTTTCAATGTAATCGCTTATTCTCTTTCTGTCACTCAACATAAATATAATTGGAACGTGTCAACGTTTTAATGATAATTTGCTTTCGCCTAAAAATATCATCAAGTAATTATACCGATAGAGATTAAGGAAATTGCCGGTTCGATTCTTACTACCGTAAATTCTTACTGAAGTTTTCCTCAGTCGCGAGGTGAATGCTGGGGTTGAGTTTCATTTATCATATTTTCAATATTATGTGACGCTCTCAAGTTATTACTTAACAAACTTTAATTTTACCTGTTTTTTACTGATACTACCATTTTCCGTTAACAGTTGACCTTATTGAACGAAAGACATTCAACGAGTTTACAATTACACGTGTCAAATATTTACATGGTATTTGTAGGGCACGTTTGTACGTGTTTTTCACACACACGTGTCGTGTTGCTAATCTTTCTGTGTGATTGTCCTGCAGAAGCCTCGAGAACAACCCTCTGCGTCACATACCCCGTCGACTGTTCGTGCCCATATCCCAGCTAGCCTCTCTGTAAGTACACGTGTCGGTTAATTCTACCAGTTTTTTTTTTATTTATTTTTTTACCTAAATGTCAGTTGTCATTTCATCTGTCGTTTTATACACGCACAAACCATAGTTACACAATATTACATAACCAGTACTAAAATTTACTAGTATCTGATTGGAGTATCCGCAATATTTTGACAGAGTGAATCATACATAATAAGAACATTGCAAATGTAATTTATAGGTAAATTGCTAATATTGGTAATATCGCTGTTCTTGAGCTTACTGCACATATAACATAGTAAATTATTATACATGTATTTGAGATAATTACCGTTTAATTAAAGCTCGGTTTACACACTTATTTAAGGTTTACGGTTTAACAAAATCAAATCAAGCCAAAAGCATTATAGCGTCACAAACTTTCCAAAGGTTTAAGATTTAAGGAAACTATAGCAACGCTCTTATACCTAACACCTAAAATTCTTAGCCCAGCCAATGAGAGGCGACGTTACATAAATCCGGCCAATGGTAGCGATCCTTAGTAAAACAGTTAGGAAAATAAGTATGTAAACCGAGCTTTAATGAACTATAACTAATACTTACAATGAAAGTAACGATTTAATGTAATGTTAAATAAATCAAAATAAATATATTCACATTTAGAGTCGACCGACTCAGTAATGAAACTGATTTTCAGTGGGGGACTTTAATTTAAAGCGACTAAACCAACCCTGTAGGCTCCGAACACCATCGACGAGTGAGCGATAACCAATCAAAGATTGATATTTCAAATACGAAACATATGAATCAGTGATTGGACAGTGCGAACACCTGCGGACAAGTGTCATAATCAAGAAGGCAAATTCAGAACAACTTCGAATTTATTGAGTGCTTCGTTGCTAGGACGGCTCCAAAGTCACACACACACACACACACACACACACACACACACACACACACACACACACACACACACACACACACACACACACACACACACACACACACACACACACACACACACACACACACACACACACACACACACACACACACACACACACACACACACACACACACACACAGTTCATGCATTGTCACACAGTTCAATGTTCATGTTTTGTTCCAGGGATCTGGACGGAGTGGATATCGAAGACGTTGATACGATGTTGTTTGCCCCACTGAAGCATCTAGAGTTCATGTAAGTCATGTTCACTGTGCAGTGCACATTTTATGTAGTCAACTGTATTTAAAGCGGGAGGGCAGTCTTGATATAAAAACAGCGCCAGATTAATCTGCTCAATATTAAGAAGGCGATACAATGAGCATGTTATTCGTGAGAGCTAAAAACTGGATTTGAAACCTTTCAAATATTTGTATCGCTACGGGGGAATAATGTAATTAACTTTAATTAAATTACATTACCAATAACGTAACCGAAGCGTCGTGTTGTAGGTCTATAGTTAATGTTTCCTGAGCTAACTGTATCAGTTACTACTTCCGTTCTCTATAACAATCCAAACTCTTGGGTATTTGTAAGTTACGCGAACTTATGGTTTTTCCTAATAAAATTTCTACAAAAGTCACTGTTTATGTTATACCTTGTACCTTACAAATACCAACTCTTGTACTGCTCTTCTGTTATCTTCTCTACCCCGATTGATAAAGTAAGTTTCACTTTATCGTTCAGAAAAATACCGTTGTATTAATTTTATTACATTTAATTACATTTTCTTATGTGCGGTTAAAGTTCTGGTCTGTAATTTGTAAACGATCTTACATGATCACTTTATCTAGCACGCATATCAGTATTCAGTTTCCAAGTATGGGAGTTGTTTGAATCAATTTCAATGCCATGTATAAGCTATCAATTTCTAACACGCCTTCATGTGTTCTGAAAAAACATGTTTTAGTTTATAAATACAGGCACAAGATCCCATCACACCGGTAAACATAGATTTATGTTTTCCTTCACATGGTTAATTGAGATATTATATTCGTTTAAGTTTAACCTGGCTTTACTAATGGTCAGTGGCGTACAAAGGTATGTAGATTGAGGGTTGCTAGTTCAATATTTTTCACAATATGCCTACTACAATACTCAAACATACTTTGTAACACAGAACACACTTATAGGTTGTAGTAAATGTAAATATATTATTAATAATAACAATAATTGGGGATATTTCTTGCCTACAGTAGTGCCCAGGCTTCATGACCCTGGATGGTTCAGCCCTAGATTGGGGACGCCTACCCTGTCCTATTCCCTAGTAAAGGTTCCCACATCACTCAAAATTATAGTTCTAAAACAGTGGTCTTGTAATAGTTGTTTTTCTTTTGTGTGAAGTGAAGTGTTGTAATGTGCTCGGATAGATTCCAGCATTCACTGAAAAGCCATGAATGAATAACCTGTGATTGAATAGCTGGTCCATGGCTCTGTGACGTAAACGATGAAGCGGCAGCCGTCATCATAGAAATGAAGCACATAGTACATATTATTATGTACCAGTCATGACTTTTAACCTGTTCTGCATGTACAGGCTATTATGGGTACAGAACCGACTCTATGCAGGGTCATTATCTGGGGATTATTTTGGAGTAAGGTCTAGGTTATAGGATCTAGTATTAGGCACAATTGTGAAATGGGGGCGTGACGCTGAGTCAGAGAGTGGGGGGGGGGGGGTCCAAAGATTACAATGTACCCACTGAAAATCAGTTCTTGTACATGTTATCTATTTGTTTTCTTCTTTACTGTTGAGATTGCGTCGCAGTAAAGTGCTGCTATCCGAGGGCCTCGTGCTATCTGTACAGGCACCTCAAGAAGTTCTACTACTGCATCTTTGCGCCGGCCACGACCGTCTGTCGGCCGGACACCGACGGCGTCTCGACGCTGCAGGACCTTCTGGGGCGGACGTCGTTACGCGTCGCAGTAAAGTGGTGCTATCTGTACAGGCACCTCAAGAAGTTCTACTACTGCATCTTTGCGCCGGCCACGACCGTCTGTCGGCCGGACACCGACGGCGTCTCGACGCTGCAGGACCTTCTGGGACGGACGTCGTTGCGCGTCGCAGTAAAGTGCTGCTATCTGTACAGGCACCTCAAGAAGTTCTACTACTGCATCTTTGCGCCGGCCACGACCGTCTGTCGGCCGGACACCGACGGCGTCTCGACGCTGCAGGACCTTCTGGGGCGGACGTCGTTGCGCGTCGCAGTAAAGTGCTGCTATCTGTACAGGCACCTCAAGAAGTTCTACTACTGCATCTTTGCGCCGGCCACGACCGTCTGTCGCCCGGACACCGACGGCGTCTCGACGCTGCAGGACCTCCTGGGACGGACGTCTTTGCGCGTCGCAGTAAAGTGTTGCTATCTGTACAGGCACCTCAAGAAGTTCTACTACTGCATCTTTGCGCCGGCCACGACCGTCTGTCGACCGGACACCGACGGCGTCTCGACGCTGCAGGACCTCCTGGGACGGCGTCGTTGCGCGTCGCAGTAAAGTGCTGCTATCTGTACAGGCACCTCAAGAAGTTCTACTACTGCATCTTTGCGCCGGCCACGACCGTCTGTCGGCCGGACACCGACGGCGTCTCGACGCTGCAGGACCTTCTGGGACGGACGTCGTTGCGCGTCGCAGTAAAGTGCTGCTATCTGTACAGGCACCTCAAGAAGTTCTACTACTGCATCTTTGCGCCGGCCACGACCGTCTGTCGGCCGGACACCGACGGCGTCTCGACGCTCCAGGACCTCCTGGGGCGGACGTCTTTGCGCGTCGCAGTAAAGTGCTGCTATCTGTACACAGGCACCTCAAGAAGTTCTACTACTGCATCTTTGCGCCGGCCACGACCGTCTGTCGGCCGGACACCGACGGCGTCTCGACGCTGCAGGACCTACTGGGAAGGACGTCTTTACGCGTCGCAGTCTGGACCACCGGGACGATTAGCTGTCTTGGCAACGCGGTTGTCCTGTGGGAGAGGTTCACGACCAAGGACGACAACCGGATACTTAGCCTGGAAGTCAGGAACCTGGCAGGTGCGCTTTGTACACTCCTGCTCCTGGCCCTCCTGGCACCCTGTCCCTGTACTATTAGAAAGTTCCGTCGCCGCGAAGTACGACAACCGGATGGCAAAATAAATATATAAAAACAAAATATATTAAAAAAATATTTATATTTTTTCCTTCTTTCTTTTTGTGCCATCCGGTTGTCGTACTTCGCGGCGACGGGATGTATATATCTATAATATGTGTGTGTGTTCTCCGTATAAAAGATATGTAAGAATATTATATAAGAAGGATAACTTTTGTTTCTAATTTGTAATAATGGTTTTAACTGGTTTTAACATGGCATGTGGAGTATGATGAATATACCCTTCGACAGAGGTAGGCTATTTACCTGCGGTTCTTTATGCTCCTCTTCATACTTTCACTGTCGCCATAATCATCATCATACCTGAAAATGCATGCGATGTATGAAATTAGTTATTTCAATAATTTTTGTATTTATTTATTTTTATTTTTATTTTGTGTATTTATTTATTGTGTCATCGATCAATAAATAAATAAATGTTATGTTAAGTTTGTAATTGAATTATTATTTTTAATATTGTTTATTATCCATTATGGGTGGTCCATGTCAATTACTGAACCATAAAATATTAATATGAAGTGCCTCTGTATTATAGAATATATGCACTTTTGATGCAGCGTGTGTCTGCTTTCTCACCTTATACCGTTATAGGCCTACGTGTTGCATAGTTCATCATTATAAACAACAAAATACCTTGAGACCTCTTGATATTCAATCATTTTGACGTGTGAATAATTATGGTGAACACAATGTAACATGCGAAAAAATGATTTGAAGTGACAAAAAATTCTCCCCGGCGGGGAATCGAACCCCGGTCTCCCGCGTGACAGGCGGGGATACTTACCACTATACTACCGAGGAAGGTGACAGCTTTGAGCAAAAATACTGTATATAAAGGAATATGCAAGTTTTAATACAAAAATACATTGTACAGAATATTTTTTGTGTAATAAAATCATTGCAAAAATACGTTAACATGTAACTATTCGACATTTATGGTCATATTACTAGAGTATTCAAACGATTCATGTGCGCACGATGTGATCGGTAGAGTAGCTCGCTGCATGCGATCGGTAACACCGATCTAATGCAGGTTACTTTCTTATCGATCTTACTGCGTGCTACTAACCAACCGGAAAACATTCGCCACACACAACACAACTTATTATTATCAATAATGAATTCGATAAACAACACTTGAATAATTTGATTTAAACATGCACTCTCTGTTGAGCTGTCATTCATCAACCGTTAGAATAACTTTGAGGATTACGATTATTTGTATTTTATGGTTAACCCCCACCCACTTGATTGATATGGTTACAGTGGCGGACGGCCTGATGGGCGTGTATGTTATGGTTACAGTGGCGGACGGTCTAGTGGGCGTGTATGTTATGGTTACAGTGGCGGACGGTCTAGTGGGCGTGTATGTTATGGTTACAGTGGCGGACGGTCTAGTGGGCGTGTATGTTATGGTTACAGTGGCGGACGGTCTAGTGGGCGTGTATGTTATGGTTACAGTGGCGGACGGCCTGATGGGCGTGTATGTTATGTTTACAGTGGCGGACGTCTAATGGGCGTGTATGTTATGGTTACAGTGGCAGACGGCCTGATGGGCGTGTACATATTGACCATCGGGGCACATGACGCGCAGTATCGCCACATCTATAATCAACACGCGCATGCTTGGATGTCTTCGTGGACTTGCACCCTACTCGGCATGCTGGCTATGACGTCATCAGAGGTAAGATACAAGCAACACGCGCATGCGTGGATGTCTTCGTGGACTTGCACCCTACTCGGCATGCTGGCTATGACGTCATCAGAGGTAAGATACAAGCAACACGCGCATGCGTGGATGTCTTCGTGGACTTGCACCCTACTCGGCATGCTGGCTATGACGTCATCAGAGGTAAGATACAATCAACACGCGCATGCGTGGATGTCTTCGTGGACTTGCACCCTACTCGGCATGCTGGCTATGACGTCATCAGAGGTAAGGTACAAGCAACACGCGCATGCGTGGATGTCTTCGTGGACTTGCACCCTACTCGGCATGCTGGCTATGACGTCATCAGAGGTAAGGTACAAGCAACACGCGCATGCGTGGATGTCTTCGTGGACTTGCACCCTACTCGGCATGCTGGCTATGACGTCATCAGAGGTAAGATACAAGCAACACGCGCATGCGTGGATGTCTTCGTGGACTTGCACCCTACTCGGCATGCTGGCTATGACGTCATCAGAGGTAAGGTACAACCAACACGCGCATGCGTGGATGTCTTCGTGGACCTGCACCCTACTCGGCATGCTGGCTATGACGTCATCAGAGGTAAGATACAAGCAACACGCACATGCGTGGATGTCTTCGTGGACTTGCACCCTACTCGGCATGCTGGCTATGACGTCATCAGAGGTAAGGTATGATGGGGAGGCGCAGTGGCGTTGGAACCGGGGGGGCAGAGGGGGCGCTTGCCCCCCCTAGAAACTTCAGGAGGGGGCAATAGTATATTTTTGCCCCCCCATCCCCATACTGTGAAATGCGATGCACTGATTTAATAGTCTTTGAAACAACATATTACGCCCTTGACATAACAAGAAATCGAATTTGAAAGTTTTATATTTCCCAACTTTCAAATAGTTTTTTGGGGATTTAAAGTCAGTCTGTTTCAACTGTTCATAGTTTTCTGATTGATTCCTGGAAATTGAATGAAAGATTTTGCTTTTGAAAGACATCACAGCAGAGTCTGCACAACAAAGCGCTGGCCTGTAGTCTCTACGTCTAGGATTATTCGGCGAGATAAGCAGGTATTTCTTATGACCGGACACTAGTTCTAATTGTAACAAAAAAGGTTTTACATTACGGTGGGCATTAGTGAAATGATTTCACGGAACACAGAGTCGTCGGAACGGGAGTCGTCATAAGGGGGTCTAGCAAGGGAGGGCAGGGCCAT
Source organism: Isoperla grammatica (assembly GCA_945910005.1). Lineage (NCBI taxonomy): Eukaryota > Metazoa > Arthropoda > Insecta > Plecoptera > Perlodidae > Isoperla > Isoperla grammatica. The sequence continues at coordinate 14,278,682 of OX246741.1, forward strand.
GTGGGTGGAGAAATCTTCAGTGGGACAGTGAGGAAGGGACAGGGTCTCCTTTTGTCGCCTCTTACGACTGGCAGAGTCACCCTGGGCCTATTATTTCCCGGGCCCAGACGGGGTACTGCACATTCATAACGATCGTCTCATGAGCTTGAACATAAAAGAAATTTGCAAAGAAAACACCCGAACGTGCTGAGGTATTTGGGGCGTGCTGAATGCTGTGCGTTTGAGCAACGAACATAAAATTAAAACATTCTTAAATTTCCAAAATTAACCGCTTGTTTGTTCGTTGTTGCTTGTGTTGTGCATATGTATATATATAGACGTATGTGTGTGTATTATTTTACTGTAATTCGATGAAGTTATCGTTGGTATTAGTGAAGGCCGTAGAGACTAATACATGAAAACTTTGCATAAGATTGAAGTGGGATTGACCGAAAAAAAAAACTGATGTTTGATTCGGCACGAACTTCTTATCACCAAGAGCAATGCTGTTTGTCGATGGTGAAAACATAGCTATTCCAAGTGTTAGTACACATGTGTTTTTTGCAAGAAAAGGTGAACATTTTTATAACAACGTATAAATATAATAACAACCTTTATTCGGTCTCTGCAGCCAAAGCTGTTGCTGCAAGACACAGAATAATATACAATAACTTATTTTAAAACGAAAATCGAAACAAATTACAATTTATATATAAACTAAACAAAATTAAGAATACAAATGGTGTCTAAATATAAAAAATAAAAATAGACCGCCTTAATACGGCCAGAACAATTTCATCGGTGAGACTTGATGGTAGTTGGAACGACTTCCGAAATTTCTCGAAAAAGCCATTTCTACATTTATTTATATTATTTATATTCTGTAACCCTTAAGTGCTTGCCCCCCCTAGCAAAATGTACTTCCAACGCCCCTGGGGAGGCGTACATCAAACGACTACTGTACACTGCAGCGCTTCGAGCGATCCGGCCAATGATATTCAACAGCTATAGTAGGCTAGATCACCAGTCCCCCAACCTTCCACTCAGTAGCGAGCATAGCGATTTGAAGCCATTTTGAAATGGGCAATTTACATGCTAATTTGGACCTTTCACTACTGCTAGCGCTGCGATCGGCAGAAAGTCGCACTACTGTAGAGACTCCTATAGGGCACTAGCAACACCAAAAGACAACAATGAAACAAATGAATTGAATCGATGGACAAACAACAAGCTGTCAAAAAATAATTTCGTCTGATTTTGGAAAACAAAACAAAAAACAAACAAATACACATACAAAACTTTCACTTAGTCGTTGTCTATCATTAAAAGTTTTAAATGGCAAGAAGTTACTATTGCTACACTTGTTTTTATTTCTATGGTTGCAATTTTATTGTTTTGACAGCTGATGGTTTGTCCATCAGTTCAATTCATTTGTTCCATTGTTGTCTTTCGGTGTTGCTAGTGCCCTATTCCCGCCTGTGTTATTTGCTCATTTCAAGATAGCTTCTACTTGACATGCTTGTGGTTGCTAGGCTGCGCATCTAGCCTACTATAGCTGTTAAACAAGACCGCTCCGCTGCCTTGAGCCGCTGCTGGCTGTCACGTTTGGGCAGGTCACTTCTTGGAAAACTCGACTTTTTTGGAAATTGTCCCTTTTTTTTTTTTTTTTTTTGGTGTCACTTTTTGGAAAACTTTTCAGTTGGAAAAAAGAAAAAAAAAATTTGAAAAAAAAAGTCGAAAAAAAATGTCGAAAAATTTTAAAGTGATGGAAAAATTTTCGAGCTTTTCTATGTACATTTCACGTCAAAGTGTCGTAGATACTTATGTAAAGAAAGAATTTTAAAAGTTGTGTGATTCTGAAAAATGAAAAAAAAATTCATGTTGAAAAATTTCTAAGTGTTTGAAAAATTTTCAAGTAGCCCACTTTTTGGAAAACTTGAAAAAAGTTGAAAAAATGAAAAAATTAAAATTTTGGTAAAAAATTATTTTCATGTTGAAATTTTTAAGTGATGGAAAAATTTTCGAGTTTTTCTATGTACATGTCACGGTAATTGGTCGTAGATACTTATGTAAAGAAGAAACTTGAAAATTGTGTGATTCTAAAAAAAGAAAAAAAAATTTCATGTTTCAAAATTTCTAAGTGTTTGAAAAATTTTCAAGTACCCCATTTTTTGGAAAACTTGAAAAAACTTGAAAAAATGAAAAAATTAAAATTTTGGTAAAAAATTATTTTCATGTTGAAATATTTTAAAGTGTTAGAAAATTTTTCGAGTTCTACAATCCGCACGTTCAAAAGCTTCCCGGTACGTCCCGGTAAGTGTGTCGTCAATAATATGCACATGTACAGAAAGGTAAAGAAACGCACTTTTTGATGATACCAAAATGGGCTGTTCGATTTCATAACGGGACATACCAGGGCCGTTCAAAGCTGAAATTTAAGTAATCAAAATTACACATCTAACCAATGACGCTAAAAAATAACAAAACCGGTACGTGACAGGTACGTCCGGGTACCTTAAATATGTCAACCACACCTTCGGATACCCACGAAACGGAAAATCAAAAATTACAAAAAATTCTAACATGGTTTTTTACGACATTGAAAACCCCCCATAGACAAATTCTTGCAAAAACACGGGCGGATGAAATCTGTTAAAGCACCGTAACTCAGACGCCCGTAAAGTCTAATTTTTGAAAGTAACGTTAATAAATAGACAAATGTCCAATTATTAATACGAAACACAACAATGTATAAGATGGCATGTTAAACACACTTTTAATATACAAAAACAAAACATTTTGTATGCGTGGTTTTATATCGCCGTGGAAAGTGCTTTGCGCGAACGTCTGTCATTCGGTAAGAGGGTGACTTTTTGAAAATGTTTTTTCATGCCCCTGTACGGGCAAGCTTTGAGCATCGGCCTAAAGAAAAAAAACCCATTTTGAAAGTACCAACTTGACGCAAAAAAATCATGACCGAAGCCGTGTCGTAAAAATGGAAAAGTGCCAATAACTAAGGAACAGGGACGAAATTCAAAAAAGTGACCCCTGATCCTGGTCGTTTCTCAAAGTCCTTTAAGATGAAAAAGTCAATTCTATTCGGAAACAAAAAATACGGAACATAATTGGTACACAACGATTTTATCGGCCGACGGTACAAAATGTTCACAAATAGATTGGCGAAAGTTCCGGGACGATTCGAAAATGTTTCAAAACCCAACTACCCAAAGGGTAAGCGCCGGTAACAAAACAAACCAGAATGTTATATCTCGTTTGGTTCGACGGGCAGAGCCGTTTGAATGTGACACATTAAACGGGTACCAAATCCGTCAAATCCAGACTCGAAAATTTATCGACTTTGGGTGCTAATAACTTTTGAACGGGTCACTTTTTACGAAAATCTTTCATGACAAAAAGATGCTCCATTCAATTCTCATCATACTTAAAAAGTGAAATTAATCCTCAAAAAATAATTACTATTTTTTACAATTTTTACCGCACTTAGACAGCGCCAAATACGCACACTTTGCGACATTAAACTCGTCGGGGTTTGAAAAGGGGTTGACGCACAGGGTCTAAAAAAATACCCACTTGTACGGAAAGGCCAGGCGGTCAATTCTGTAGCGACAGATGTGGGAAAATGGTCGCGTGCGTGGGCGTACCGAGGGTTTTGGGGGTAGCGGAATGGCCGCGCGAGCTCGAGCGCGGGGACTACCACCTTATGGAATATAGATATCATTGGATCCGGCTATGGATCCGGCCCCTGATCACTGCCTGCTAGAAATCTCCGCTTGGCGCGCTCACAACCCTGCAGCTTGCAGCGTCCTCCGCCAGGGGGATCACGATCAAGCAGACCGTGACGTAAGCGCATGTCTACTTCCTTCCAGGTGACCGTGATGATCCTGGTGTTTATGTCGCTGGAGCGCTTCCTACTGATCGCCATCCCCTTCACTGGCCACCATTCACTGAACATGAGGACCGCCTACACCAGCCTGGTCGCCATATGGCTGCTGGGCTTCCTCGCGGCAGTCGTGCCAGGTATTACGCGTTCTCACATCCATTGTAAATTTCATTGTTTTGTTGGAATATTTGAAAAAAGAAAATTTAAAAAAATAATTAAATTTTGTAAAGCTCTACAATTAATTTCCCACGGTTTTAATAGTGGAGCGATAGGTCCCACTTTAGAATAATACTAAATACTGATTCCCACTTTTATTGTTTTACAAAATGGCGTCACAGGTGCGACTTTCTGCCGCTCGCAGCGCTTGCAGTACTGAAAAAGTCCAACTCAATCTTTGTATCTCGTTTTCTCAATTCAACTTTCAAGTCGTTTATATCTAAAAAATTTAGATTTAAATCATCTATTGTAGTAATGTTTTACAAGGTTTATGATCGACAATACTTTTGCCATTTGATACAAAACAAACTTATTGTCGTTTGACCGAGAGTAGACAGTTGACTTACGACTATGTTTATCATGGAATGAATAACAAAGTTGGACCTTTCAAGACAGGTGCTGCTACTTACTTCAGCTTTCGCCCATTACTAAACATCAACAAGTGTGTTTTATGGGTTTTTAAAGTGTAATTTTTTTTTTATTTATTTTTGTATATATTTTTTTTTTTGCTGTTGTGTGGTTTCAGTGCTACACTGGCGCCATCCTCGTGGTTTCTACGGTACTAACGGGATGTGTTACCCTCTGCACATCACTGACCCGTTCCACATGGGCTGGGAGTATTCTGCCTTTATCTTCCTCGGCATCAATCTCTTCTGGTACGTAGAGTACAAGTACTACTCTGTATGTGTTCATGTTCATTTAGAGAATGTCTGTCTTACGTCTCGATGTATAAGTAGCTGCAAGTTATCTCACATAATGTTAATTAGAGACGCATTCCTTTCCTTTCGTCTTGTGGACATCATCAAGATTTTACTTGGACCCTAAATAACGTAAGGTCAAGCTTTGGAATACCTTGTGACTTACTTGAAAAAGTCAACTTTTGGATAAGTTACACCAAATATCTTACTACAATAATACGGGACACTGGCCTAAATCTGCTGCGACACGTAGGTAGTGCTGCTCTCAAGCGGCACGAGGAGATCCTAACATGATAAGAATATTGTTACGAAGATACGTAACAAATACCGATGGGTAGACTATTATAATATTTGAAATTACGTTGCTCTTATAATGAAGTCAATCCCTAAGAAAGGATTTTTAAAAATTCCGACCCTAAGGGGGTTAAAAAGGGGGTGGAAGTTTTTCATTAGACTACCTATATCTCAACAACTAAACGTGCTATAGACCTGAAAATTGGTACAAAGGCTCTCCATTGTAAACAAAAAAAAGTAGTTTTACCATTTTTCGAAAATCCAGTTAAGAGGGGGGAAAACGGGGGTTGAATTTTTTATGAGCATATATATAACTCTAATACCAAAGATGACATATGGGTGCAAATTTGTATTTAGGTTCTTCTTTTAATATAAAGAATCACGTGTTTTACCATTTTCCGAAAATCCAATTGGGGGGATGAACACGGGGGGTGATTTTACAGCTCAAAAACCGAACATGTAACAGACGTAAAAATTAATAATTAGATTCTCCTCTTAAAATAAAGGAACACAATTTTACAATAATTACGAAAATTCAGTGAACGGGGGTGAATAGTGGGGGTGATTTTTCGATCATGAGAACACCATATCTCAAAAACCGAAGATGTTACAGACGTGACAATTGGTAGTTAGATTCTTCATTAAAGATGAAGAAATATCTGCTGTACCATTTTCCTGAAATCCACTCAAGAGGGTTGAAAAGGAGCGATAGAATGAGGGGGTGTTTTTTTTTTTTTAGCTCAAAAACCCGAAGATGTTCCAGACGTAAAATTTTGTACAAAGATTCTTCTTTAAAAATAAAGAAAAACATATTTTACTATCTTTCGAAAATCCAGTAATGGGTGGCGAAAATGGGGGTTGTTTAAAAAATGATGTGACTATGAAAATTGGTATTTAGGCAATTTTAAAAACAATTAAGAATATGTTTTAGCATTTTACAAAAATCCAGTGATATAATAATAGTTAAATAATATAATAATTCACCCCCTGTGAATATACATTTTTATTTTACCCCCCCCCCCCCCCCCCCCTAAACTGTATTTTCAAAAATTGTAATACAATTGTTTATATGTTTTTGAAGGAGAATCTAAATACCATATTTAACGACCATAACATGTTCCGTTTGTGACTTTTAAAGAAATAACCCCCTGTTTTCACCCCCTTAATTGGATTTGCTAACAATATTAAAAAACGTATTTCTTTGTGATACAAGAAATAACTATACCAATTTTCAAGTCTGTTACGTTTACCATAATCAGTTATTAGATATAGAAATTTAAGAAAAAAAAACACCCCCGCTCCGTAAGTTACGTAATTAGGGCGGGTTACCTGGATTTTCAGAGAATGGTATAACATGTGTTTCTTTGTTTTTAAATTAGAATTTTAAATACCAATATTCAAAGAGTAACTGTCTCGGTTTTTTGAGTTATAGCTGCATCTTTATTTTTAAAAACATACCCCCTTTTTCGCCACCCTTTATTAGTTTTTTGAAAAATGGTTTAATTCATGTTTTTTTAGTTTTGAAGAAGAATCTAGGCATCAATTTTCACGTCTCAAATATCTTCGGGTTTAGAGATTAAAAATTCACCACCTCTACTTCGCCATCCCTTTTCATCCTCCTTAACAGGATTTTAAGAAAGTGGTAAACTATGTATTCCTTTATTTTTGAAGGAGAATCGAACCATCTATTTTCACGTATGTAACACCTTCGGTTTTTGAGATATTGGTGTTCTTAATTTACCCCCTCTTTTCACCCCCGTTAACTGGATTTTTGGAAAATGGTGAAACATATGTTTATTTATTTTTAAAGCAGAAACTTACACTCAATTTTCACAACTGTAACACGTTCAGTTTTGGAGATTTTAAAACACCCCCAGTATTCACCCCTTAAGTGGATTTTCGGAAAATGGCAAAACACGTGTTTCTTATTTTGTAAAAAGGAACCTAAATATCAATTTTCACGTTTGTAGCATCTCCCGTTTTCGAGACATAGGTATAGTCATAAAAAAATTCAACCCCCTGTTTTCACTCCCATTCATATGATTTTCTAAAAAACGGTAAAACATACTATGTTTCATTATTTTTAATGGAGAATCTAAGTACCAATTTTGACGTCTGTAATACCTTCTGTTGTTGAAATATAAGTATTATAAAAAATGACTTTAACCCCTTTTTTCATCCTCTTATGGACAGAATTTTCAAACATCCTTCGTTAGTGGATAGTTTTGTCATAACAGCTACGTACCTACCAAATTTCATGTTCCTAGGTTGAACGGTTTGAGCTGTTCGTTGATGAGTCAGTCAGTCACTCACTCAGTAAGACACTTGCTTTTATACATATTATATAGAGATTTATGTGATGTCACACATTTCTCCCGTCCCCAACCCTATACCATCGCTTTTTCATCATTCATCCCCCTAAAAGCGTCGCGTAATAACATAAACGGCACCTGTAATGTTCGTTTTACACACATTGTTTCGCATATCTTTTACTTAAATACTAAAAGTTATTTTAGATTAATTTGGTTATAATTATAAATGGCAATCATAACTTAGTCTACTACATATGTTTTCAGTACAATGATGCGTAATTGCTAGCTTTACTAACAAGTTTTAAAGTGCGAAAATAACATTGAATCAAGCGGCCATCATCGCCGTATCTCCTCAAGCCGTTAGTAGCGCTAGTGTTGCGTGTCGCCGCCTTCTTGTATGTTAAATATGGACAGTGTCCAGTATTATTATTGTAAGGTATTTGGTTACACACAGCTAATATCCTAGATTAAAACATATCATGTCAAATGGAGCAAATTACATTCGAGTATTCATTTTTTATAGAGGAGGAATTTTAGGTTTTAACCCGGACAAAATTAGGAGAAAGCTGATTTTTTCAGGGTCGCTTACAAATTTGATTTTATATAACATACTTCGGGTCCGCCAAAATCCGCCTTGTGCGTTAGCCGCCATCTTGGAAAATGTCGGCGATAACAGTATTCCATTAAATCCCTTGTTGTGAGTGCTCTATGTAACATAAAATTACGTGAGTGGTGTCAAATGAAAGATAATAATATGATCAATAACAATAATGTATGTAATTTTATTTATTTATCATATTACAATAGAAGGAAGTAATTAAGTGATCCGCCGCATAAGTGGATATTTGTATTTTGATGATTTGCGATAAAAGTAATAACGTATCCATAACTTGTGTTCATACAAAACATAAAGCTTATTCTGTTTAGAACACACGTGCCAAGTCTCATTTGCATAACTTTAAAAATGTTTGAGATACGAGCTATTGTATATCTGCATGTGTCGTGGCCGCCATCGCCCAGGACAGAGCAAAACTCATTACCTTAGCTCATCGGTCAGTAACAACACATTAAAAGAAACTTGTTTTTACATGATGACTAAAGAATTTAATTGAGCTTCACTAAGGCCAAAGTAACATATGTGCTTTAGTCGCCATTTTGAAAAATGGCGACGGTTACAGTTTTGTCTTCAAACATGCTTTGTGAAGGCTACATATAACAGAAAATAACATGAAGAATCTTAATTGAAAGATATGATTGGGAACTTCTATAAACAGGGGAAAAATTGTTAGTAATTAGATGAGCGTAGCGAATGTATCAATAAATTCAAATGGTTCATTCTCTCCATGCGCGAATTGTGTTCGTCACATACCGGTCAAACGGTTCGACGGATATGACCAAAACTTTAAACCAACACTCTTTAATACTCAAATTGACGATGTCAAGATGAACAGAAAAATCCATCAAGATGACAACCTACAAAAAAATAAATTACCGAAAACATTTAAGTTTTAATTTCTGTTAATTGAAACTTACAGACTAATTTAAAATGTTTAGGGTTCGTGGTAGAATGGCCCATTCTAAGTAACCCATGGTAAGACTGAAAAAGGAGACCCTGTCCCCCCCCCCCCCCCCCCCTTCTCCACTGTCCCACTTAAGATTCCTTCTTCTGCAATTTGCCCTTCTTCTGTTGGACTCTCCTTATGACGACCCCCATGATGATAAACAGTCAAATGCGATAGAGCAACTCTTGTCTGTTATCCATCACTATTTGATGATAACGATATGATAAGTAGAACGAAACATTTTGAACAGGCTATTGCATCAATCAACGGTTACTTGCACCTACGAACTGAGATATGCAAAGAGTACCAACATAATAGTTGGGGGGGGGGTTGGGGGGGGGGTTGGGGGGGGGGTCCTTTTCCATCGCGTACATGGCCTCGACCACCTCACACGAAATTGTCTTTGGAGATTCGCTCATGCATTGCATATTACTAGGCGTACTAAGCTTACGTCAGCGGCCGCATTCCTGGGAATTGGCAGACTAAAGCCCGGCTTATTTAAAAGTTTTCCAATCGGTTAATGTTTCAAGAATCAAGATATAAACATTGTCAATGCAAAAACTGCTGCATGCACTCTAATAGTGGAGACAACATTAAACTTGGCAGACAGTGGTCCCCCAGTTGCAGAAGTTGGTAATGATAAAGATTACTAGTTATCTTAATTGGTCAAAATTCTCAAGACGTTGTCATTTTAATGGTATCGCCAGGATCTGCCAACACAGTCAATAAAGGGAATAATATTTCTCGGTTTCAGAGCAAGCTAGCAGAAATTGAAAAATTGCAGTGGGCTGTTTATGTACTGACATGATGTGAGTGACGCGACTAGTGCTTGTTTTAAAGAAGGAAATAAAACGGGTCTTAATAATCATCATTAACAATCGTGAACTTCCCCATCCTCTCACGATGACTAAAGACAATCCACAGCAAGTAACCCGAAACAGATTCGGCGTTGTTCCAGGTTAGAAGGTTTACGTTTTTGAGGTTAGGATTATACTTGAAAGTGCAGTATACACGATAGATTCGGCGTTGTTCCATTCGGCGTTATTCAGCGTCCCTAACTGCTAACCACAGTGTTGGAGCAATGTTCAATTTGTATAATTAGACACCTAAACAAGTGAAAGTGATAGACAACATTTACTTTGTGAATAATTATTAGTGCGGCAGTGTTTGGAAACATTGCCGAAAATATTAACTAAAAATGCGCTTACAAAATGACGGTAACAGTTACAACGTTAAACTTACTTTCGCCAAGACAGTGGCAATACCTTTGTTGTAGATATAAATAAATATAAAACATTGTTATTATTTGGCATTAAGTGACTTACGCGACAGCTTAGGCCACGTGGCGTCTTCCGAATCAGATCCATTTTTCTTATGTCGTGGGGGTCGTCATAAGGAGAGTCCAGAAGCTAGGAAGGGCAGGGCAAATTGCAGAAGAAGGAATCTTAAATGGGACAGAGATGAAGGGGGGGGGGGGGAAGAACAGGGTCTCATTTTTCAGACTAACCATGGGCCCATTCTACCACGAGCTCAAATAAAATCCGTCCGTAAGTTTCAATTAACAGAAATTAAAACTTAAATGTTTTCGGTAACTTATTTTTTTGTAGGTTGTCATCTTGACGGACTTTTCTGTTTATCTTGACATCGTCAATTTGAGTATTAAAGAGTGTTTAAAATTTTGGTCAAATCCGTCGAACCGTTTGACCGGTGTGCGACGAACAAAATTCGCGCATTTAGAGAATGAACCATTTCAATTGATTGATACATTCGCTACGCTCATCTAATTACTTACAATTTTTCCCCTGTTTATAGAAGTTCCCAATCATATCTTTCAATTAAGATTCTTCTTATTATTTTATGTTATATGTAGCCTTCACAAAGCATGTTTGAAGACAAAACTGTAACCGTCGCCATTTTTCAAAATGGCGACTAAAGCACATATTATGTGACTTTGGTCTAAGTGAAGCTCAATTACACTCTTGAATCATCATTTAAAAACAAGTTTCTTTTAATGTGTTGTTACTGACCGATGGGCTAAGGTAATGAGTTTTGCTCTGTCCTGGGCGATGGCGGCCACGACACATGCAGATATACAATAGCTCGTATCTCAAACATTTTTAAAGTTATGCAAATGAGACTTGGCACGTGTGTTCTAGACAGAATAAGCTTTATGTTTTGTATGAACACAAGTTATGGATACGTTATTACTTTTATCGCAAATCATCAAAATACAAATATCCACTTATGCGGCGGATCACTTAATTACTTCCTTCTATTGTAATATGATAAATAAATAAAATTACATACATTATTGTTATTGATCATATTATTATCTTTCATTTGACACCACTCACGTAATTTTATGTTACATAGAGCACTCACAACAAGGGATTTAATGGAATACTGTTATCGCCGACATTTTACAAGATGGCGGCTAACGCACAAGGCGGATTTTGGCGGACCCGAAGTATGTTATACAAAATGATACTTGTAAGCGACCCTGAAAAAATCAGCTTTCTCCTAATTTTGTCCGGGTCGGTATAGGAAATTGGGCTAAAGTAACCCCACTATTATGAAGAAAATCAATTTGCAAACGATTTTAGTGTGTGTGAAATTCATCAGTAGGTAGGAGGGCTATATATTTTGGGCAGTAATGAATGTATAACTAGGGGCCTAACAACTCAAAAACAAATTACAAAAAATAGTCAACACAAAATGATGACGAAATATGCTCGTATAGGTAAATAAACATTACGACTCTGAATTTGTAAGTTTTGACTTGGTTATACCTATAATTATGATGTCAAACCTATTTTTTTTTCTATTACAGTAATAACAAAAATCGTTTTGATGATTTAATATAATTTCTTACATATGAAATCAAACTAGCATTGTATTCACAACGTAGTCTCCATTAGTAAACAAACATTCATTCCCAGAGGCGATAAAGAAGTTCTCACCCTGCGAGACAACTTCTTTACCGACTCTGTTACTGCGCATGCTCAGTCTGGTGGCGATCACCGGCCTCTACACGGGCATGTTTGTGAGCGTCTGGCGCACGCGCAATGCTGCGTCCCACTCGACCAACGAGGGAGACATTGAGATGGTTCTGCGCCTCTTCTTCATCGTTCTGACCGACGCTCTGTGCTGGGCGCCCATCATCATCGTCAAGATACTGGCGCTCTGTCGTGTCCACATTCCCGGTAAGCGACCATTGTCAAGATACTGGCGCTCAGTCGCGTCCACATTCCCGGTAAGTAACCATTGTCAAGATACTGGCGCTCTGTCGTGTCCACTTTCCCGGTAAGCGACCATTGTCAAGATACTGGCGGTCTGTCGTGTCCACATTCCCGGTAAGCGACCATTGTCAAGATACTGGCGCTCAGTCGCGTCCACATTCCCGGTAAGCAACCATTGTCAAGATACTGGCGCTCAGTCGCGTCCACATTCCCGGTAAGCGACCATTGTCAAGATACTGGCGCTCTGTCGCGTCCACATTCCCGGTAAGTAACCATTGTCAAGATACTGGCGCTCTGTCGCGTCCACATTCCCGATAAGTAACCATTGTCAAGATACTGGCGCTCAGTCGCGTCCACATTCCCGGTAAGCAACCATTGTCAAGATACTGGCGCTCAGTCGCGTCCACATTCCCGGTAAGCAACCATTGTCAAGATACTGGCGCTCAGTCGCGTCCACATTCCTGGTAAGCAACCATCGTCAAGATACTGGCGCTCAGTCGCGTCCACATTCCCGGTAAGCAACCATTGTCAAGATACTGGCGCTCAGTCGCGTCCACATTCCCGGTAAGCAACCATCGTCAAGATACTGGCGCTCAGTCGCGTCCACATTCCCGGTAAACAACCATCGTCAAGATACTGGCGCTCAGTCGCGTCCACATTCCCGGTAAGCAACCATCGTCAAGATACTGGCGCTCAGTCGCGTCCACATTCCCGGTAAGCAACCATTGTCAAGATACTGGCGCTCAGTCGCGTCCACATTCCCGGTATGCAACGAAAATCGGCCAGATGCACGGTCCAGGGTTATGATTTGTTTATGGTTGTTTACAAACCCGATACTTAGCTTGACAGTTGTCTGTGCATCTGGTCAAACTCTCAAAAGGTAGGTACAGAATGATTACATGAAAAAAGGTAATAATAAAGACTCAATCATTCATTCCAAACTGCCAAATGACTACCAGAGGAAATTGCTTAAGCTAATAAACAATAAACACTCTGGTCCTGCTCTATGGTTCAACTAAATATTTTGGGTGATTTCAAAGCTTCTGATTGGTGGTTGTCGTGATGAAGACCAGTTAAAGGAGTTATAAGAAAGTAAATCAAACAAATTCTTGCATGTGCATCTCTCTTACAGATCACCTCAACATGTGGCTGGTGGTGTTCGTCTTGCCAGTCAACTCTGCAGTAAACCCCTTGCTGTACAGTCATGTGTAATGGATGTGCATCTCTCTTACAGATCACCTCAACATGTGGCTGGTGGTGTTCGTCTTGCCAGTGAACTCTGCAGTAAACCCTTTGCTGTACACCCTGACGACGCCCAAGTATCTCGGACAGATCCACCCACGCCACCTAGTGAACGTGAACTGGGTCAAAGCGAAACAACGGTTTGTTTCAAGGCGCCAATCTTCCGCAGGTATAAACGACAAATCTTGCCTCCTCAAATGTTTTATCCATCATTTCTCCAATATATCATTCCCCATTCTGTAACGGTTTGCTGTGATCATGAAACGAATACTGCTGAATTCGAACTATGAATGTGGAATGAAGTATTGAGTAAACGATTCCGAATTCTGACAGAATTTGTTTCAGGATATACAATATTTAAACGATACAGAATAGGACCCCTGAACTAAATCTCATGCATACTTACCTTTGTATATATTGCCGATCAGATCTTAACATCTCAAAGTATTTATACTTATTTCTCTTACGCCTCATATCTTCTACTTTTCTGCAACGAAATCTTTGCATGCATTCATCATTATTATGGGTTCTACCCTCTCGTTTGCAATGCCTTGCGACATCGATGTCTGATGAAATAGCTACATCATTTTCTCACCTACTACTTCTTCTTCGTCTTCTTCTCTTATGCCCGCATTGACACATTAATGTCATCATGCGTCTCGCCTACCAATAGAGACAAGCCTCTTGCTCCTTCCTGTCCAGCCCTCCTGGCATTTCTTCGTTGTGCTCTTTATCGAGCAATAGAATAGATGTTGCCTGTCCTGTATGCCATTCCCACAGAGCTTGCATGTACTGCTCTCTGCCAACCCCATTCTATGCAGGTACTTTGCTAACAAGTACCTACTTGAAAAACCGCTAAAAAACGATACTTTTAGCGTTTTTATTGACACTGGAAATATCTCACAACATGGATGTGCTGTAGCATATCTGTACTTTCATGTTGTTTGGGAAAAGGTAGGGCGGATGCCCTATTCTGTCTTAGTGACACTCTTGTTGTATCCGGCTATAGATACTGAGAGTTCTCGGACATCCAGTAACCGCAATGGCACCATCGGCCAGGAGATAAAGGAGGTTAACCGCTCGCGGGACCAGCGAACCACCAGGTGGATTACGTCACAAGTCATCTAAGGGAGAAGTGATTATCCACAAGTATGCCGCGGGAAATTTGAAGCAGGAAGTCTCCAGGGCCCGGACTCACAAGAGGTCCCAAGTCTTTTTTGGTCTTAAATCTAAGACCGGCCTAACTTTGAACCTCTTGTTAATCCAGGCCCATGTCTGAGAATGAATTGTAAAATATTTTATTGGATTCTCATTGCGTCTTTGTTCGGACCAGAAATAAATGGGCCTGAATTCGTAAGAGGTTCAGAGTTAGGCCGGTTTTAGAGTTAAGACCAAATAAAGACTTAAGACTTTTTAGTGAACCTTGGCTCTGGTATCAAACCCGGTAGGGCAAGTGGATGAGCTCGTAAAATTTCAATCACCATAGTGACAACTCTTCGAGATTCACGTCGAAGGAATCTGAGCTGGCGAAGTCTTTTATCAGACTTCCAGATGTATATGTACCCTATCTTCAGACAATTACAGAAACACAAGTTAATGTCTTCGAGATTCACGTCAAAGGATTTTGAGCTGGCAAATACTTCCATCAGAACCCAAGTGTACAACTTATCTTCAGATGTCCACCCAAGTGACAAGTCTTCGAGATCCACGTCACAGGAATGTGATGAGCTCATTTCTACTACCTCTCCAGACTTAAAAAACAAGTTACCAGCACAGTATTAGATTCTATGTTACATGGCAAACTGCCCCTCTCTAAATTTCTTCCTCCATCTCTGGAGCCAATCTCAACATCTAGTTTACAACCAATGTTTAAGCAGTTGTGCCATATTTCATATCTCCTTCCAAAGACTTTCACTGACGTATCCACGTTACTATTCTTTACATCATGTCTATTAATTGAAATAAGTAAATTCACTTTTCTATAAGTATCATATTATAGTGTATGTCCAAACACTAACGATGATCTGCCATTTGAAATGTACTTTTTACGATTTATTTGAGTCCAACCGTAGAATTGGTTTCATCTCAGTCACCTGCCTATGTCAATCTACCTCCCACATCAGTGTTACCAGATTAATTTTAAGATTATTGAATATAACCATTACAAATCAATTTACTCACCCTACCTTTGCTTGCAAAAGTGTTATAAGGTTACTGTATTTTTTAAAACTAAATAATAAAATCGGGTTTTAACCGATTGGTGGATGTTGTAGTAACACCACAGCCTTCTCGAATGTCGGTTCTCCGCGCGGATTGAACCGTCTAGAAGGCTGTGAGTATCACAGTCACTGCGAATGACGGACCCCTCCTTATCCCCACCACTGCTACCCGACCCCCCCCCCCCCCCCCCTCAACTCCATGAAACAACAAACTGAACAACTGAAACAAACTGATTTTCAGTTACGCATTTCATTTTGTTAGGTTGTTACGGGGTTGAGGGTGGTCGGGTAGCAGTGGTGGGGATAAGGAGGGGGCCGTCATTCTTACAGTTTCTCAACTATATATGAATATATATCTCTTCGGCCATCCCTGAAACGTAGAAGCAAGTAGAAGTCTAGTTATTCGTTAGTACAAAAAAGGAATCTGCATACATAATCAGTATTCATGGTAACTCATTCTTCTAGATTAGTCACGTTGTGTACACACATATAGTGTGGCCATATATGTGGCCCATACTTGCAATGTATATTGTGGTAAAATGATCCATGTACCATGTTTTATGATGTTGATATCTGTACTTACGTCTCATAACATTTACAAGTGTTTTACGGTTGTTGTCTATGTGTTGTTAATCTGAAACAAGAATCAATTCTTGTGTGGTTAGATTAGGATTTCACATTTTATTTGTTCGTTCATGTAATGGCAATATTATGTACTAAGCGTTTACCTACATAAGCACAAGTTGATTGTTGTTTGAAACATAGGCAACTTACAAATTCCAATGTATAATTTCTGTGAATACCATATTTACTAAATGTGTTATAGTATGTGTCAGTTCCGAGTGCCAAAATGTAGGTATAAAACCAACAACAACCACGTAACAAACTGTGTTCTATGCTATCAATTAGTGTAGTACAACTATATAAAATTAGTATTTTGTATAATTATGCTATTACTTCTAATTGTTCTTGTTGTTCAACGTATACAATAATGTGTGTATTAAATTAATATATTAGTCGGTATTAGCTAACGTAATCCTTCCCAGTCCATTTCAAAGCTTCTGAACGGTGATTGACAAGTATGTGTGGTTATTCCGAGACTGCACACCCAGCCAGGTAAAACTAAATACTGTATAAACTGTTTTTTCTCTCTTTTTTAATAGTATATATATATATATATATATATATATATATATATATATATATATATATATATATATATATATATATATATAAATAAATAAAATATAAAATATAGTATATATTATAGTACGGTAGGGTATGAACAGCATCACATATGAACAGCATGACATATGAAAAGCATGACATATGAACAGCATGACATGAAAAGCATGACAATTATGAACAGTGATCAATCCAGTGTATAGAAACAGAGCATATTACATTTACAGGTACTATTGTCAAGAGAAAAAAGGCATTAGTAGATTATTATTGTTACCTGACATTATTATAGTTGTCCCAAGACTACCTTACAGATGCTTTCGTCACAGGCGACTGGTTCGTAGCCAATCAGCGATCGGTATAGACCCACATGTGTCTCGGGCGGTTCGCTGGTTGGCTACGACTGCCCCGGATGTGACGAAAGCAGGTGTAAAGTAATCTTGGAACACGTTTTGCATCTAATAAACAAATAGGAATAACAATAGTAATGCATGTGTACATAAGCACGTAGTGAGTGTAAAAGCACAGGGTGCAATGACAGACAGGCAAACAACACTTTCACCACCTCACACAACCGACGTAGCTCCGAAATACCAACCAGGCGCGCCACTCAGAGCGACGAAAGTTTACCGACAAAAGTGACAACGCTCACATCGAATCGAATCAATCGATTCTAATGCTCCTCCCGTATTAATTCGCTTTCTCTGTAAAAACGAGTCGAATTACAATCGAATAGGTTCAAACTCGAAGCGTGGATAGGAATTAGTGATGAAGCGTGTCGAGTGTTTTGGCAACTAATCGCGGTGTGCGGATACGTTGAGATGACTGAATGACTGACGGATATGGGACGGTTACAAGTCTTTGTTCGTGTATGAGATTACGGCCAGTTAGATAACCAGGTATGATGAGTGACAATGCTCATTCATCAGTAATATAGATGTATTGATCAATAATCTAATTATAATAATAATCTAATAATAAGGGTCCTATCAAGAACCCTTAGCTCATGGAGTTGTAGGTACTATTCATAGTTCCGACGTTACGTCACAGCGGCCATGATTGTGACACACTTGATGAGGACCAATCCTAGATCATTGGCAAATACTATTCAAATTTGATAAATAAGCCTAATTTGGAATTTAAAAAGTTAACATAAGTAACAAAAAATAATAATTTACCCCACATACCAATTTCATTTCAAAAACAGGCTGAATTTTAAAGAAGTGAGGATTTATGTGTTCTTCCACAACAGCCTTCAATTGTTTCTCCATGGCAACGTCAAAGTTTGTTCACAAATGTGGCCGCCACGCGCACAGATGTGACGTACGTGCAACCTATGAATAGGCTTCTTGCAAGCTTGCTTTACAACAATGAAACAAATGAAATGAATCGATGGACAAACAGCAAGAGGTCAAACAATAAAATATACTGATTTTGAAAACAAATCTTCAAAACAAACAAGAAGCATACACAACTTTCACAACTTGGTTGCCCATCATTAAATGTTTTAACTGGTGAGCAGTTACTATCGCCATACTTCGTTTTCTTCATAATGTTGCAATTTTATTATTTTGACAGCTCGTTGTTTGTCCATCAGCTCGATTCATTTGTTACATTGTTGTAGTTCGGCTGTGACGTCAGTTGCAAGTTCCCTATGGTTAGATATGCTTAGATAGAGCGTATCACGCGCGTAGATCAATTCTGAAAATCATCTATTCTGAAAATCGTGTGAGTTGGAACTGGGTTCGAGGCTCAATGGTAGCTACACTTTAACACCTTTTGTTTTACATTTTATAAACCAGTTCCATACATCATTGTTTCTAACTGGTATTCATGCTGTACTTTAAACGAACGACTTCATGGATCATAGAACAATAAATTTATAGGCTTAATAACAAAAAAACTGTCATAAATCAATCCATGACATGCGGTGCAGAATTTCAATCCGACTTCTTCATTCGCAGAACAAGACACCATTGTCATGTCGTGAACTAGTTGACAAGTACACTCATAACTCTCTCGCGATGACATGATACGTGTTTAATATTTGCATTGTGCGCTGCGAGTAGCGTTATACGAAGCATATCGCTCGCAATAATAATCGCCATTATCTTCATTGTAGCCTCCGTTTTTTTTTTATCGTTTCCAATGAACCGAACTGGAGAATCGTGATCGGTAACTGTACAATATGACTTGTTGGTCGGCTTCTGTTGTTCGTAAATTAATCGAGAACGATTCTATTGCAGTCTTCCGGTTCGTTTTAATTGGAATTGGTTCTCGAATAGAATTTTGCGTCCTGTATTGTGGAGTTTCGAGTTTGGGGTTATTTTCTCGTGTGTCACGTAGTGGACCCCGTTTCTGCACACGCCCATTGAATCTCAGCTCAGCTCCTTTGCCCATCCCATCGAAATCTAATCCCGGCGCAATTATCAACTCATTGTATTTTACAATTGCTTTAGACCGACAGAGGTGGGTCAATGCCGGTAGCCAGATACTTGAGTCGAGAGCTCGTGTGTTTGATTCCCGCCCCCTTCAATCCTTATGGTGGAATTTTCTTGTGGTGTTCTTCAGTCATAATACACAGTTTTCACCGCTCACGTGACGTCACAGAAGCCAGATCGGTGTCACACATAACCTAGATGAGCGGCTATGTTTTTAAATTGTGTAAAAGCAGTTTTAGAGCATGTACGAATTCAAGATAAAACTCACAAACTATCAAACAAACAATTTGTTTCAACTGTTTCTATCTTCATGTAAGTATTATAAGTAAGTATGCATAGCCAGCTTTTTGAATTCTGATGTACATTTTATAATAACGTCCAGAGCATTTGAGTTGTCAATGTATTATAGACAGTGGCGTAACGAGGGTTGTTAAAAGTACCCGAGTAAGGTATCTTGAACGGCTACAGGGGTCTGGGGCGAAGCCCCAGCCTCCGAACGGAATGGGGAATGAATCAATCAAATGGATATTTTTTTGGAGAAACTATAACGTGGATGGATTTGTTATAATGATATAGATGTTATTAATAATGCACAGTATCCAGACATTAAATTACCAGTCCCAGTGATATAGGGGTCAAGGCGCCTACCCGCGGCAAATGAGAGACCTGGTTTCGATTCCCTGTCGAGGGGCTGGGTTTTTAATTTCTAGATTTCACAACAAGAACTCATCATCGTCCACTAATTTCATTGACGTAACCCAATTAAGTGAAGGCAAGACAATACGGAACGGAATGTCCCCGTGCCCTCTGTATGCACGTGTGTGTGTGTGTGTGATGTGATTGTAATCTCATCAATGCTCACGGTGTGGTACCGTTACACGTCACTGTCGGAGCGGAGGTCACTCCAATCGAGTGCAGATGCACTCACGTCGGAATGCACAGCTGGAAGTACGTCACAAGGCATCGCGATGACGTCATAGGGGGGCGGGGTCAGAGCCCCCCGCGGAAGAGTTGAGAGTATAGTGTAGTTTTGGAGAGTCTATGCACGTGGTAACCATTTGAGACAATATGGATGTAATTTCTTTTTTGTTTTTAGATTATCTCAAACAGTTTCAAATAAATCAAGAAGCCATCTTGTGCCCTACCAAGATGATGACGACATGTAGGCCTACGTATCTCGTCCCCTCTTCAACAATGGCGTAATGAAGGTGATAAACTGTGTTGCGAATAGCAAGTAGATCCTGAATTATGAATTCTGGATAAATATTTAGTAAATTAAATTTCTTGTATTATCCATGCCATCCAGGCTTTCCATTGGTTGTTGCCGTGATGAAAACAAGTTTGAGTTGTCTTACAATAACTTCGGTAATGCTTTCGTCATCAATCAATGACGTGTTTACGGTCTCAGCCAACCCGAGCAGGTATTTGAATTAGCCACGGCCGCTGGTTGGCTGCCGCTCACCCACCCGTGACGGAAGCATTACCGAAGATGTTGTACGACGACTATATAGTAGCCGACTAAAGATTTATGCCGAGTTCATAATGTAGGGCCTGAGACTTCGAACAAAGTGAATGAATTTAAAAATCAATTTGGCGTAAGCTAAAGTGTCCGTTATGAGAGATTTCTAACATGTCAATGTAGATATAGCTGTCTTGTCGCGTCGTGTATGCTAATAGCTAGCCTGGGGTTCGATCCCCGGATAACGCGCATGATCGGTGCTGAACGTGTAACAGTATAGACACATGGGTGACACTTTGGGTGGGCCAGGTGCCCAATTGCTCATCAGTGTCAAGTTAAGGCACCACAATCTACAGGTGGGCGCGACAAGTGAACGTTCCGCCTGGGTTGGCGTGAGACGCGGCTCAAGGTGACATATCGACGTCACTTCCGGTCAGCTTGTTGGGATTTTGATTTCAAGTTTTTCTTGTTTTTATTTATGCAGAAAAAAAACGGCAATTTAACCGTGAAACAAATTTTAAGAGTAGGTGTCATGTGTTTCAGGAAATACAGGGTAGGGCATACTTGTTGGTAAACAAAAAATGTTTTGGATAAATCCCTGCTCTACAGCTGAGATTCATCACCTTCAAAGCACCTGAAACACCTGAATTCATCACCTTCTGAAACACCTTCAGGTGACGAACTGTAAGATAAGATAAGATAAGATTTAGCTTCACCAGCTATTATTGTCGTACATACACTTAAAACTTATTATTCAATTAAATATACATATACTTACAATTTATACAACTTAAGTAACGTATATTTGGGCTTTCGGATCGTTGAAAGGAATGTCCGATAGCTATTTTATAGGACTCAATCCCAACATTCACCAATTGTGACTGAGGAAAACTTTAGAAATAAACCTTCAGTCGGAATTGCCGGTGGCCGAAATCGAACCGGCTACCTCTCGCATTAGAGTGCCGCGTGTTACCTCTGAGCCGCCTCTGTCGGTTCTCGGCAACACTACGATATTGCTCAGACGATACCAAAACCCGTCCCTGTCCATAAGGATAAACCAGAATATTTCGTAACATTTCTGATTTGAGGCATCTCAACATAATCGTAACTTTCAGGCACGCCGCGCGAAACTTGTTTTGAAAACCACATCAAATTTCATTGTTCACTAGACTCAAGAGGACGTATTAATTTCTGATTTGCATTAAAGTGAGGTTTACCATCTTCATTTCACCCTCAAGAAATTTATTTTACAGAGGAGCCAATATGCAACAGAATTAGCATGTAAACCATATTTTGTGTCAACTGTATTTTTAAGACTTGTCACACAAATTATTTGTTTTTGCTTCCAATTTTTGAAAATTTGACACTTTCTTTCATTTCATTGTTTTCAAAAATTTGATTAATAATTTATTGAGGACGATTTTGGGCAGTATAAGATTATACGAAACAGTGGCCCTTCGTTCAAGAGTGTTCCGGTACAAATTACACCCTGAATTTTGATGTTTCTTCTGACCGTTTTTTTTCTGGTCTCTGGCAAAGTTTTGCCCTTAATTAATCCTATTACATTCGCACCATTTTCAAAACCTTACAATAAAACACGTCAAAACCAATTTCCTCGCAACGTAATACGTAAATTATCCCGTTGAAAATAGTATACCAGAGCTGTCATCCCAAAAGGCGCAAAAACCCTCCCCCAAACACGAAACGAAAACATCCCTCTTCAAAAAATGACAAGTTGTTTGTGAGTGACGGTCACAAGTCACATTCCTAGGGAGAGGTCTATGGGGGGGGGGGGGGAACAGTGGGGCTCCTGCTCATTACAAGCCTAAAGTGTACCCCGGGGGTCCGAGGCATTCTGAACTTCAACGGGGGGCGCCCATGCATCTACAACGCATAAAGTACACACACGTCTGCCAGCTGCGTGACCCCCCTACCCCCTCCTACCCCCTTCCCCCGCACGGACGCAGCTTCGCATCAAGGTCATCTGAATCCCCTGCCGAGATCTCGTCGAACTCTAACCCAGTCCACAGTGTTTAAATCAATTGATCTGTCAAAAGAAACAAACCATGACTCAAAAAAAGCAAAATAACAATCTGTAAAGTAGTTTGGGTCTTTCTTTTCTATTCTATCTATATTTTAAAATGAAATATTGTGTCATATCACATTATAAAATAAGATGCATTTACATAATAATGCGCTTTCTTGTAGAGAGATCCATAATAGCGATTTTGGATCTTATTCAACGACCTCGTATCTTATACTTGATAGATTAAATACTTTGCGAGCGAGCTGCTGGCGGAGATTTAGTGCACCATGGCTCGTCGTACTAGAGATGGTCACGTGACGTGTCTTACGCTCAGTAGCGTATACAGGGGGGGGGGGGACTGGAGCCACCAAATTTAATTATACTCTGCGAATCATTTAAATTTACGCATAAAGTTAAATATATTTACATAATTCATTTCTCTATTTGCTTAGTCAGGAATCACTCCCGTATAGGTGAAATTCTATAAGTTGTAACAATACAGTAATTTTATACAATATTAATATTAATTGTTGAAATTATTTTGCAATCGTATTTGGCGCCTTTGTAACCCGTATCCCGTTCAGCAAAGCACCTTACCTTCTTCTAAAAAACAACATAAAAATACGGATTTATCAAAAATGCGTGCGGTGCTATTGTTGTGGGGGACATCCCCCCATCCCCCATTGTGTCGTTTATTGAACACCTTTTTACAATCATGTACTCTGGGCAGCTCCCCCCGAAATATATTCCTGCGTACGCCACTGCTCACGCCCTTCGTCGTCATCGTGCGTGAGTTCAGTAAGAACAAACTGGTGCGTGCGTGAGTGGATAATGAGTAACAAATTGTTCACGCTGGTCGTATGACCGAGGTTTATCACTGTGCTGTGAGATCTCCCCAGGTAACTCACATGTATATACCGACCGTCCAGTACGTAACTTGTAACATACACGTCGATACACGTGTGGGGGGTCACTTTAACACTCTCGCCCTTGTTGGAGCTCTTGCATGTTATGTGTCCATCGGACAATAGTTAAGACATTGTGTTGCAAATTTATAGTGTTCCCAGTTTCAGTTTTTAATCTTGCAGACTGGCTAAAAGGTTGGTTGGTATACTGATGTCAGGGAGTGGGGGTATTAGTTATGGGGATAATATAACATTTTTTTTTTTTTAATAGCCATCATCAAGGTTATGGGCTCTGTTGTTCCCACCTACGATTTAAATATTTTTTGATGATGACTATACTCAATGTTAAAAATGTGTATGGCTTGATAAGTCGAAATGAAATATATGTACATATTCAAAAGCCATTTTAATTCAAGAGCCATTCAATTAAAAATAAAGTTTCCACAATACTGAGTACAGTATACAATTTTAACAACATACACAATATGAAACAATGTATATAAGAATGTTTAAGTGCTTCCCTAGTGCAAAATATAGACAATACAATGCCTTGTTGTCTGTTGATGATGTACAAAAACCTTAGTAAAGAAATCAAATCACTTATGATAATATAAACATAGATCAATCATCCAAACTAAAGTAAGGCCAATGCTCCTTCCTTCATCAGAATACTGATGGGAGATGACTCAACCACTCAACTCATGATTAGACCAATTCAAATAAAATTCTCCAAGTAATACCGGTCAGCGACCGCGGTAGCTCATGCGGTAGGGGCACAGGTCCTAAGGGTATGTATCGCAGGGACCTTGTTTCGAATCCCGCACAAGGTATGGGTTTTGTCCTTCAAATTTAGTTATTACCCCTTATCGTCCCGAAAAGGATGTATGCAGTACTTGAGATATAAACCCCATGGTTCACGGATACAGGTATATTATTAGTTATCACTATTTGGGTCTCCTTATAATAAGTGATGACATTTTCATCAAATGATTGCAAATAAGCTGACAGAAGGTATTCAATTCATTCCACAAAAGAGCTGATGCTGTCACCAATGTGGGCGGGAGTAACATGAGCATGTGTCCTAGAGATGGGAATTTTGGACCGAACGGCCCGAAAGCCCGGCCCAGCCCGGCCCGACCCGACTTTCGGGTCGGGTCGGGTTTTTTAAGTTAGCTTCGGGCTTCGGGCCGGTATCGGGCCGAAGCATTGTAAGTTCTGGCCGGGCCGGGCCAGGCTTTCGGGCTTTCGGGCCGAATGTCGGGCAGGGCCGGGCCGGAATCATCATCTTTCGGGCAAATTTCGTGTCGCAAATTTCGCACCTTTCCCACAAACTCGCATCTCTACGTGTGCGTTCCTGGCCTTATCCGACTCCCCGGCGTGCGGTTAGCTGGCTCTACCTAGCGGCGAAACTTGGCACCAAGCGCGAGTCTACGCCAAGGTCCACTAGATCGCTAGTAGCGTGCGCGCAGCGCGCGTGTTTTGAAGTTCGACGAAACCCCGCCAGGGGACTTGGTGATCCTTGGTCTACGCTAGCGAGACGGTCGGGTCGCGCGGCGAGAAGAACCAACACTTCAGTGCGAGTGCGAAGCGAGCGCGGTAGGTTGAAAGCCTGTCCCAGTGTTTGTGTTTGTTTGTATAGCCTAGTGTCATTAGGGGTGCAGGACTTCGATGCCCGCTGCTTTATAGGTATCCTTGGACTAAAGTGTGCGATCGTGTGCCATTCCTTCTGTGGATACGCGGACCTTATTTCATCCTAGGTGAGTGTTAATTAAATATACCTATTTTTTACAACGTGCGACGGTTGGGTTGTGTTTATGAATGCTGGCGGCATGGCCAGATGGAGCTAAATTTAGGGTGAAGTCATTTGGGTGCGGGTAGCCTGCAGTCAGAAATAATATCCACGTATAAATCACAAAATAATCACAAGCAAACAATTCACACAGAATAATTTGAACCATAATAAAGTGAAATGTCACTATAATTAAGAAGGATTTTACAATTTTAGTCATAAACAACGCAATAACTTGCATGGGAAACGGTAGACGTTAACAAGTTTGTTTGGCAATACTGGTATTACAGCGTTGACCTACTGTGTCATATTATTGTTGAGAATACAATGGGGAGTCAGCGTTAATCTGATGGTCAAACGTCAAACAAGACAACATCCTTTCTCATACATCCTACTGCTTTGTTTGTGTATGTCAGTTATACGACTACACCGTACACAAGTTAGCCAAGACTTTAATTAAGTAGTTTGTACAGGTAGGTAGGTAACTTGTGTGACAGTAAGCAAAGTGTTCAGAGTAATTACAGTTTGAAATCTGCTACTTTTCTCGGTTAATGACGGGTAATTATATTACACATGGTACGTAGGCTAGCTGACAGTTCGTGCTACGTCGAAAACAGTCGTTCACGACATCATCC
The DNA here is from genome assembly GCA_945910005.1 of Isoperla grammatica. Taxonomy (NCBI): domain Eukaryota; kingdom Metazoa; phylum Arthropoda; class Insecta; order Plecoptera; family Perlodidae; genus Isoperla; species Isoperla grammatica. Next base: position 14,304,781 of record OX246741.1, read on the forward strand.
AAGTAGTCTTCATTATATTTATTAGGCTCGTAGGCGTAACTAACACTTTATACGATAAACTGGGAGCCAGAATAATCGTGGCATGTTTATGATAACTCGGAATGATTGATAAGTACAAAACTGATTTTGAGTGCAGAGCAGGGCCATATTTATATTCCTATTTCAAGATGTATGTAAATAAAACGTCACTCTTGTGCTTTTAGTAAACAAAATCGCCCCATCAATGTCTGTAATGACGGGTGGTTTAGGGCTCAGAGGGGGGTGTGGCTGTAGGGTGCCTTACCATAACAAAGAAGGGGTCTGTCAAAATACGTTTAGGCGCATTTTAATCTAGCTATGAGATTATAACAGCCAGCTGCTAAATCACGGCGTAAAATTGCTTCGGTGATAACAGATTGCACTCGGCTTGACCCGTGCTGACTTGGCTAATAACTAATAAGTTTTATCAGCTCAGCCTTATCAATGTTAGATATTGATTGGCCTGATCTGAGTCGTAATTACATTTATTGTAATTTGGCACAGCGATAAAAATCAATTCTCTCACTGCTGATTATGTAAACAAAACAAACGAAGCATTCTTTCATAAATAATGCATCAGATAATAGTATAATGCTGTGTAATAGGCTAATGTTCCGAATATACATTCAGAAATGTGTAGACCTCTATTCTAATTTAATTTGCTAGGAAGCGGGATTTAAAATCTTGGCATTGTGTAGGAATCAAAGCGAAGCAAAAATGAGAAATCATCAGTCCTTACAATTCGTGACTCAAGACCAAAGTTTGTTAGGGATGATGACGAAGTAAATCGAAATAATCGTAATTTACATTCAGATTCGTTTCTCATACAAACTTTGCAACCAAAACGAATAATTATCTCCTTTTTGTATTTCTTTGTTCTAAGTTGCGTTCACGATTAAAATATGTTGTGGGTGAAATGTAAATAAAGGTATCTTTCAGCTGTACGTTTGCTCTCGTAAAAAAAAGGAAAAACGCTATAAAGCTATAAACGGGAAGTTACCCAAGAGTTTAGGTATACGCCTGTTTGTCCTTGGATAACATCTAATCGATTGTTAGTTTACTATCTCTGCCTGAACTGAAGTGTTTATGCACCCCACCAAACCACGAACGCATTGTGTTCCCAAAAAGATCAACCATCTAAACAACATTGTATTTTTTATTGTGTAAAAGAACATTAAAAATGTTGATGCACAGCTACTGAGAATTAAATGTAAGTTAGATGGTTTAGCGGTAATACGCGAGACTCTTATACGACCACCGTCAATAATGACTGAAGATTTTATTTTGATTGTTTTCCTCAGTCATAAAGCCACCTTCTGCACAGGCCACGTGCTACGCGGCATGTATTAGTGACGCAAACCTAACTTGATTCAAGGTGCAGTTACAATTTAGTTTCATTCTGCATCACTACTGTTAGCACGTTACTTGGTATCAGGTACTTATCCAGTGTATAAGAGACATGAGGTGAATGCTGGGTTTGAGTCGTACACAAACATCCTTGAATATTAAACTCCAGAGTATCTTACTGATAATACGAAATAGGCATGTGTAATTTAAAAAACAAACAATGACAAGAACACACGAGTTTAGCGTCAGGAATCTTTGGTTCTATATATGCACTTCCGTACTGCATTCTGAAGTTGGTCAACCTTTCTTTTCAACCCGATGAAATTTCCTTTCAATGTCTAGACAGGAATCCAGACCAAGATTTTAAAGGGCTGATAGCATATCCTAAAGCGTAAACAATCTTTGGTTGCGATGAAGGGGTTTAGTTCATTATTTCAACTCACTCTCACTTGCTGGCGCGCCAGGTCTAGTCCAGCTCACCGCGGGGGTTGTGTTACAGTTACAGGAATGAATGCCTCACTGTGAAGACGCACTACTTGTTCGTAGTTATCGAAATAACCTTTATAAATATTTTTACTGTCGAACTGTATATTCCCCTAATTAAAGCCAGTCTGTAGATGCGCGAACCTCGTTCTAAAACGATCTGTGATGTGTTTTCTGGCTACGGTCCGAGCTTAGGTGCTGGTGACGCGCGCCGATGTAAAACAACCAATTTGAAGAGGAACATTCCTTGATAATTACATCTTCAACCTCCACTCGACTGAGCCGAGCCGAGGGCTTCTTGCGTTGCGTAACCCTCAGTTCTATCTAACACTGGCCGTGTGTGTATGTGTGTCGGCCCACAAACAGGGTGGTAGATATATTTACATATCGTCAGCAGTCGAAGGGAGGTTATGAAATGTAAGACATTCTTCAAGGGAGTATCATGGCATGTGATATAAACGTTGTCCTTACACCTATCAGTAACAATCTGTTATTTTAAAACTTACTGCGATTTATGAATAGTTACAATTTTTCGAAGAATTTACAGGTACACAAGTTTTATCTGAACTCTGAAGTGCCTCTCAACGAATGACTGACTACTTGTATGATACCGATTCTTGCTGTTTTACGGTTCTGTTATTACAATCATGTTATTCGAGGCAATGAGGGGTGATATTAAGCCGTATTATTATAGTATTATTATTATTACGTATTATTATAGAAGATTCGAACCCAAGCATCACCAACCGCGTGCGCCACGCTTGTAGGCCTAACTACGTATATATTACGATGTTAGGACTTGGGCAGAAATGTACGAAATAGTCTCAGCATTCTCTGAATATGAATGAGATAAACCTCGGGGAAAATGTTTGTCAGGATTGCCGGTGGCCGGAATCGAAGCGATAATCTTCCAAATTAGAATGTTGCGTGTTATGGGCGGCTGGTTATACTTGATATCAATCTACGCAGTTCAACGTAAAATCATTGCTGGAATAGTATGCAGGGGATTGAGCAGTCACTATTTGTACCAAACCAGTCTACCGAGGCGAGTTGCGTCAAAACATTGTGCGTCACCGATAGAGGTGGCTCAGCGGTAAGACGCGAGACTCTAATTCGGGAGGTCGCCGGTTCGATTCCGGCCACCGGCAGTCCTGACTGAAGGTTTTTTCCGAGGTTTTTCTCAGTCGTAAAAGCGAATGCTGGGATTGAGTCATACTAACAGCCCTCGGACAATCCTTCCCAACTATCCAAACACCCCAATAACCTAGTTAGTCACCTGAAGAGGGGCACATCAGGTAAAGCTGGTGTGCACCCTAGAACGGGTATTCCTACCAAAAATTATTAATTATTATTGTGCGTCACGTTTTCCAACATATTCTCAGAATGGTTGTCAAAAGAGCCCGCATATTGCATGGATCTATGCTCATTGCCCATGTGCGCATCAACTGCTGTCTTTAACCAGGTGTGCACGTATTTATACAATCATTTACCTTTTTTATTGATGTGACACCTTCTCGAACTAAGACATAGTTGTGCTTTTCCGATTACTCTCTTGCACGGTATCATCAGTAATGAACTTCGAATGAAGTTTCAAATCAATAATTAGTTTATGGACATGTGTCGTATACCGGTACAATGACTGGACATAATAATTACATCCATGTAGGTATTATTGCTTCAGTAGAACACTTTTCACCCTAATGGTTATGTAATTAGGAGGCTGGCTATACTCAGTGATTGGTCCAATTGAATTGCCAATAAATGTTATTGGTAGAAGCGGAGATAATCGGCTTTATAGTCCTAACCGAGCCTGTCCTATTAATGGTCGTAAAAGTACAATTATTTTTCTTAACCGAAGGCCAAGGACATAGCCAACATGGATTAGAGTGAATACAACCTCATGAAATTAAAATGAATGAATCGTTGAAATAATAGTTGTCTAGTTGTGTTTGTAAAACGTTTTATTGCTTGCGGGTGGCGACAACGCAAACACTAATTGTATTTGTGTTTAGAGTTTATTTATTTACATTTATACGACACCATAAAGATATGATTTGTTGTTATTGTACGTTTTCACAAACACATTTGATTTGTAGTCAATCTCTTTGAATTTTGGAGCATTTCAAGAATGTTCGGCAGAAATACAAACTCACTACTCACTACTTGTTTTAATTGAAAACCTTGAGAATTCAATTCATGCTATTTTTAATATGAAATTCCGTATCAAAACTGTGGGATTATGTGAATATTATCAACATCTATAAATATTCTAAAAAAGAATGCAACATTTTGAACTATTTGTTCAAGCATGTAACTTGTCCTTAACATGTCAATCTGTTTGTGGGATTAATTTCTTCCGTGATTTGAATAATTCAAACATGTCCTTTTCTAAATAACATGGATTTAAAAAACTTGTGATCACGTCAAGTTTTTAATCATCCACAATGGCTTCTAATCATCATGTTGTTTGGATACGAACAATTACCGATACTTGAAAAAGCGCCCATTTTTAACTAGGACATCTTGATTACCCACACAATTTTGAAATATAATAACTAGTAATAATATTCATCACAGCTGGTCATCGTAACATAGAAAGACATAATGAAACAGTGACCACTAAGGCGAGAATCGCAAGGTAGTGGCACCACCTCGCGTTAAAAGTTAACGGTAAACGGGCCGGGTGATGTTGCTATTAAAGGGGTTCTCACCCGCTACACCAAAAAAATATGTTTAACTAAGGCTAATTAGCTATGAAATTAGCGACTCAAAGACAAAGAATCGGGTTCACCATAATCCGGGAAAAAAATATCAAAGTTAGTGATTTTCGAGCTAGGTCCCATCGGCGAAAATCTCCCATAAGAAATAGCATTGGGACGACCTGTATGCCTTGGGACCTTAAAGGATTCTGCTCCAAAAAAAAAATGATGTAATACTTTTCGCTGCGTCTTTCTTTTCTGCGCATTTCGTATATTTTGGTTTTGTAATCGGAGCTTCCGTTCAGGTACAAAATAAAGATGTGTAATCGGGTGCTCCATTTTGTTTTGAGCGTTGCTGTGCACATCCGCACTTCCAGTCACGCGATAGTCGGAGGAGGGGAAGGGAAGGAGGAGGGGCAGGCAGCACGTGTGTAGTCAGTCAGTCAGGGTCACGGGTTTGCATTGCATCGTCTCGTAATTGTAACACTTTGCGTATCATATTTCTCGATGGCTACTGCTGTGTACCAGTTTGAGCCCGAATATTCTGCAGAAGAATTGGCAGAAATAGAGAAAGCCAAAGAGTCTATTGAAAGTATTAGCGATGGCGATAGGAACAATAAGAAAAAATGGTGCAAATTTGACGAATGTTCAGTTATGCACACAGTCGCCGAATGTATTTTTTGTGTGAAAATACCGGCTGTGAGAAGTATGTTAGAAGACAACGTGTGCATTATGGACCACCAAATATTTGATAACTTAATTTTGATTTCATACTAATTGCAACTGAAAGAAGTAAAAAGAAATCGTATTCTATCGAACCAGTACCAAACAATTTATGGCGGCATTTAGCGTACCGACAGTTTGTGT
>OX246741.1:14310394-14346711 GCA_945910005.1 Isoperla grammatica
CCCCAGCCTCCGAACGGAATGGGGGATGAATCAATCAAATGGATATTTATTGGAGAAACTTTATCGTGGGTGGATTTGTTATAATGATATAGATGTTATTAATAATGCACAGTATCCAGACATTAAATTGACAGTGTTCTAGGGGTCAAGGCGCCCACCCGCGGCAAATGAGAGACCTGGTTTCGATTCCCAGTCGCGGGGTTGGGTTTTTAATTTCTAGATTTCACAACAAGAACTCATCATCGTCCACTAATTTCATTGACGTAACCCAATTAAGTGAAGGCAAGACAATACGGAACGGAATGTCCCCGTGCCCTCTGTATGCACGTGTGTGTGTGTGTGTGTGTGTGTGTGTGTGTGTGTGTGTGTGTGTGTGTGTGTGTGTGTGTGTGTGTGTGTGTGTGTGTGTGTGTGTGTGTGTGTGTGTGTGTGTGTGTGTGTGTGTGTGTGTGTGTGTGTGTGTGTGTGTGTGTGTGTGTGTGTGTGTGTGTGTGTGTGTGTGTGTGTGTGTGTGTGTGTGTGTGTGTGTGTGTGTGTGTGTGTGTGTGTGTGTGTGTGTGTGTGTGTGTGTGTGTGTGTGTGTGTGTGTGTGTGTGTGTGTGTGTGTGTGTGATGTGTGATTGTAATCTCATCAATGCTCACGGTGTGGTACCGTTACACGTCACTGTTGGAGCGGAGGTCACTCCAATCGAGTGCAGATGCACTCACGTCGGAATGCACAGCTGGAAGTACGTCACAAGGCGTCGTTATGACGTCATAGGGGGGGGGGGGGTCAGAGCCCCCCGCGGAAGAGTTGAGAGTATTGTGTAGTTTTGGAGAGTCTATGCACGTGGTAACCATTTGATGAGACAATATGGATGTAATTTCTTTTTGTTTTTAAATTATTTCAAAACAGTTTCAATTATAAATCAAGAAGCCATCTTGTGCCCTACCAGGATGATGACGACATCTAGGCCTATGTATCTCGTCCCCTTTTCAACAGTGGCGTAATGAAGGGGATAAACTGTGTTGCGATAGCAAATAGGCGACTTAGAACCTGAATTATGATCTCTGGATAAATATTTAGTAAGCTACTTCCTTGTTTTATCCATGTAATCCAGGCTTCCCATTGGTTGTTGCCTTGGTGAAAACAAGTTAGTATATCTGACTAAATTTTGATGCGAAGTTCATAATACCGGGCCTGAGACTTCGAGCAAAATCAATTAATTCAAAATCAACTTCGAGCAAAATCAATTAATTCAAAATCAATTTGGCGTAAACTAACTTCGAGCAAAATCAATTAATTCAAAATCAATTTGGCGTAAACTAAAGTGTCCGTTATAAAAGATTTCTAGCATGTCAATGTAGATATAGCTGTCTTGTCACGTCGTGTATGCCAATAGCTAGCCTGGGGTTCGATCCCCGGATAACGCGCATGGATCGGTGCTGAACGTGTATCAGTATAGACACATGGGCGACACTTTGGGTGGGCCAGGTGCCCAATTGCTCATCAGTGTCAAGTTAGGGCATCCACAATCTACAGGTGGGCGCGACAAGTGAACGTTCCGCCTGGGTTGGCGTGAGACGCGGCTCAAGGTGACATATCGACGTCACTTCCGGTCAGCTTGTTTGGATTTTGATTTCAAGTTTTACTTGTTCTTTATTTATGCAGAAAAAAACGGCAATTTAACCGTGAAACAAATTTTAAGAGTAGGTGTGATGTGTTTCAGGAAATACAGGGGAGGGCATACTTGTCGGTAAACAAAAAATATTTTGGATGAATCCCTGCTATACAGCTGGAATTCGTCACCTTCTGAAACTCCTTCAGATGACGAACTGTAAGATAAGATAAGATAAGATTGTGTTTATTGAGCTTCACCAGCTATTATTGTCGAAGATATACACTCACAACTTATTATTACTATCAATTAAATATACATATACTAACAATTTCTAGGTTTATTTTACTTTAAATACTTTATCATTACTTTCTGTATTACTTTTTATTTACTTTAATCTAAGTAACGTATATTTGGGCGTTCGGATAGTTAGAAGAAATGTCCGATGGCTATTTTATAGGACTCAATCCCATCATTCACCAATTGTGACTGAGGAAAACTTTAGAAAGAAATCTTCAGTCGTAATTGGCGGTGGCCGAAATCGAACCGGCTACCTCTCGCATTAAAATGCCCCGTGTTACCGCTGAGCCACCTCTGTCGGTTCTTGGCAACACTACGATATTGCTCAGACGATACCAAAACCCGTCCCTGTCCATAAGGATAAACCAGAATATTTGGTTATCCATCCATAGCCATTTCGTAACATTTCTGATTTGAGGCATTTCAACATAATCGTAACTTTCAGGCACGCCGCGCGAAACTTGTTTTGGAAACCACATCAAATTTCATTGTTCACTAGACTCGAGAGGACGTATTATATTCCTGACTTTCATTAAGGTGAGGTTTACCATCTTTATTTCAGCCTCAAGAATTTTGTTTTACATAGGGGCCAATATGCACTTTGACTTGACGAGTCACAACATAATTAGCGTGTAAACATTTGTGTTAACTGTATTTTTAAGACGTTTTACAAATTATTTGTTTTTGCTTCAAATTTTAAAATTTGACACCTACTTTCAATTCATTTTTTTTTTTTTAATAACTTGAATAATAATTTATTGAGAACGATTTGGGAGCAGTATAAGATACAGTGGCCCAATTCGTTCAAGAGCGTTCCGGTACAAATTACACCCTGAATTTTGACGTTTCTTCTGACCTTTTTTCTGGTCTCAGGCAAAGTTTTGCCCTTAATTAGACCTATTATATTCGCACCATTTTCAAAACCTTACAATAAAACACATCAAAACCAATTTCCTCGCAACGTAATACGTAAATTATCTCGTTGGAAACACTATACCAGAGCTGTCATCCCAAAAGGCGCAAAAACCCTCCCCCAAACACGAAACGAAAACATCCCTCTTCAAAAAATGACAAGTTGTTTGTGAGTGACGGTCACAAGTCAAATTCCTAGGGAGAGGTCTGTGGGGGGGGGGGAGGGGGGAACAGTGGGGCTCCTGCTCATTACAAGCCTAAAGTGCACCCCGGGGGTCCGAGGCATTCTGAACTTCAACGGGGGGCGCCCATGCATCTACAACGCATAAAGTACACACACGTCTGCCAGCTGCGTGCCCCCCCCCCCCCCCCGCATGGACGCAGCTTCGCATCAAGGTCATCTGAATCCCCTGGCGGGATCTCGTCGAACTCTAACCCAGTCCACTATGTTTGTTCAAATGGATCACAAATCAATTGATCTGTCAAAAGAAACAAATTATGACTCAAAAAAAAAAAAAATAACAATTTGTAAAGAAGTTTGGGTCGTTCTATTCTAATCTATTCTAACTATATTTTAAAATGAAATATTGTGTCATATCACATTGTAAAATAAGATGCATTTACATAATAATGCGCTATTTTGTAGAGAGATCCATAATGGAGATTTGGATCTTATTCAACGACCTCATGCATATACTTGATAGATTATATACTTAACGCGAGCTGCTGGCGGAGATTTAGTGCACCATGGCTCGTCGTACTAGAGATGGTCACGTGACGCGTCTTACGCCCAGTGGCGTATACAGGGGAGGGGGGAGACTGGAGCCCCCAGATTTAATTATACTCTGCGAATCATCTAAATTTATGCAAAAAATTGAGTAGATTTACATATTGATTTCTCTATTTGCTAAGTCAGAAACCACTCCCGTATAGGAGAAATTCTTAAGTTGTAACAATGTAGTAATTTTATTTAATATTGATGGTTAAAATTATTTTGAAATCGTATTTGGCGCCTTTGTAACCCGTATCCCGTTCAGCAAAGCACCTTAACCTCTTCTAAAACAACTTAAATCATACGGATTTATAAAAAATGCTTGCGGCGCTATTGTTGTGAGGGGCATCCATCCCCCCCCCCTATTCCCAATTGTGTCGTTTGTTGAGCACCATTTTGCAATTATATTCTACTCTGGGCAGCTTCCCCCGAAATATATTCCTGCGTACGCCACTGCGGAGTCACGCCCTTCGTCGTCATCGTGCATGAGTTCAGTAAGAACAAACTGGTGCGTGCGTGAGTGGATAATGAGTGGAGTGACAAATTGTTCACGCTTGTTGTATGACCGAGGTTTATTCTGTGTTGTGAGATCTCCGCGGGTAACTCACATATACATATATACCGACCGACCAGTACGTAACTTGTAACATACACGTCGATACATGTGCGGGGGGTCACTTTAACACTCTCGCCCTTGTTGGGGCCCTTTGCATGTTATGTGTCCATCGGACAATAGTTAAGACATTGTGTTGCAAATTTATAGTGTTCCCAGTTTCAGGTTTTAATCATGCAGACTGGCTACAAGGTTGGTTGGTATACTGATGTGAGGGAGTGGAGTGGGGGTATGAGTTATGGGGATAATACAACATAATAATAGCCATCATCAAGGTTATGGGCTCTGTTGTTCCCACCTACGATCAAATATTTTTTGATGATGATTAAAGTCAATGTTAAACATTTCTGTGGTTTGATGGTTTGAAATGGAATATATTATGTACATATTCAGTTGCCATTTTAATTTGGATAGTACCCTAACTCTTTACATAGCAAGCAACCCTAATCACAGTTTCTGCCTTCGTCAGAAATGTATATTTTATGTTACATATACATTAATTTTCTCCGTAGCTTCGACCTTCGAGCTGTTGCGGTTTTGGGTCTATTCTTTTGCTCTAGTAAAACGTGAAATAATACAGTAAGGGCAGTATGATCAACTATGATTCTATAATCTTGCAAAGTGTTTCGGGGTAGGCATTCAATTAAAAAAAAGTTTCCACAATACTAAGTACAGTTAAGTATACAATTTTAACAACATACACAATATGAAACAATGTGTATAAGAATATGGAGCCCTTGTTTCACAAATAATAACCGTGCTTCACTACTGCAAAATATAGACGATACAATGCCTTGTTGTCTGTTGATGATGTGCAAAAACCTTAGTAAAGAAATCAAATCACTTACGAGTTATGAATTATAATATAAACATAGATCAATCATCCAAACTAAAGTAAGGCCAATGCTCCTTCCTTCATCAGAATACTAACTGGGAGATGACTCAACTCATGATTAGACCAATTCAAATAAAACTCTCGAAGTAATACCGGTCAGCGACCGCAGTATCTCATGCGGTAGGGGCGCAGGTCCTAAGGGTAGCCTATGTATCGTAGGGACCTAGGTTCGAATCCCGCGCACAAGGTATGGGTTTTTTGCAATTGTCCTTCAAATTTAGTTATCACCCATTATCGTCCCGAAAAGGATGAATACAGTACTTGAGATATAAACCCCGAGGATCACGGATACAGGTATATTATTAGTTATCACTATTTTGGGTCTCCTTATAATAAGTGATGACATTTTCATCAAATGACTGCAAATAAGCTGACAGAGGTATTCAATTCATACTACAAAAAGAGCTAATGCTGTCACCAATGTGGGCGGAAGTAACATGAGCACGTGTGCTAGAGATGGGAATCTCTACATGCGTTCTATGCGCTACGTTAGCGGGCGTTGCGGTCAGCTGGCTCTACCTAGCGGCAAAACTTGGCACCAAGCGCGAGTCTACGCCAAGATCCACTAGATCGCTAGTAGCGTGCGCGCAGCGCGCGTGTTTTGAAGTTCGACGAAACCCCGCCAGGGGATCTAGTGCTCCTTGGTCTACGCTAGCGAGACGGTCGGGTCGCGCTGCGAGAAGAACCAACACTTCAGTGCGAGTGCGAAGCGAGCGCGGTAGGTTGAAAGCCTGTCCCAGTGTTTGTGTTTGTTTGTATAGCCTAGTGTCATTAGGGGTGCAGGACTTCGATGCCCGCTGCTTTATAGGTATCCTTGGACTAAAGTGTGCGATCGTGTGCCATTCCTTCTGTGGATACGCGGACCTTATTTCATCCTAGGTGAGTTTTAATCAATGTAACTATTTTTTTTACAACGTGCGACGGTTGGGTTGTGTTTATGAATGCTGGCGGCATGGCCAGATGGAGCTAAATTTAGGGTGAAGTCATTTGGGTGCGGGCAGCCTGCAGTCAGAAATAAATAATATCCACGGATTAATCACAAATTAATCACAAGGAAACAATTCACACAGAATAATTTAAACCATAATAAAGTGAAATGTCACTATAATTAAGAGGGATTTTACAATTTTAGTCATAAACAACGCAATAACTTGCATGGGAAACGGTAGAAGTTAACAAGTTTGTTTGGCAATACTGGTATTACAGCGTTGACCTACTGTGTCATATTATTGTTGAGAATACAATGGGGAGTCAGCGTTAATCTGATGGTCAAACGTCAAACAAGACAACATCCTTTCTCATACATCCTACTGCTTTGTTTGTGTATGTCAGTTATACGACTACACCGTACACAAGTTAGCCAAGACTTTAATTAAGTAGTTTGTACAGGTAGGTAGGTAACTTGTGTGACAGTAAGCAAAGTGTCTAAAGTAATTACAGTTTGAAATCTGCTACTTTTCTCGGTTAATGACGGGTAATTATATTACACATGGTACGTAGGCTAGCTGACAGTTCGTGCTACGTCGAAAACAGTCGTTCACGACATCGTCCAAGTAGTCTTCATTATATGTATTAGGCTCGTAGGCATAGCTAACACTTTATACGATAAACTGGGAGCCAGAATAATCGTGGCATGTTTATGATAACTCGGAATGATTGATAAAGTACAAAACTGATTCTGAGTGCAGAGCAGGGTCATACGTATGTTCCAATTTCAAGATGTATGTAAACAAAACGTCACTCTTCTGCTTTTAGTAAACAAAATCCCCATCAACGTCTGTAATGACGGGTGGTTTAGGGCTCAGAGGGGGGTGTGGCTGTAGGGTGCCTTACCATAACAAAGAAGGGGTCTGTCAAAATACGTTTAGGCGCATTTTAATCTCTATGAGATTATAACAGCCTGCAGCTAAATCACGGCGTAAAATTGCTTCGGTGATAACAGAAACAGATAAATATATTGCGCTCGGCTTGACCCATGCTGACTTGGCTAATAACTAATAAGGTTTATCAGCTCAGCCTTATCAATGTCAGATATTGATTGGCCTGATCTGAGTCGTAATTACATTTATTGTAGTTTGGCACAGCGATAAAAATAAATTCTCTCACTGCTGATTATGTAAACATAAAAAACTAATCATTCTTTCATAAATAATGCATCAGATATAGTATAATACTGTGTAATGTTCCGAATATACATTCAGAAATGTCTAATCTGAAGGAAGGCGTGTTTTATTGTGTAGACCTCTATTCTAATTTGATTTGTAATCGCTGGATTTAAAATGTTAGCATTTGTGTAATCAAAGCGAAGCAAAGATGAGAAATCATCAGTCCTTACAATTCGTGATTCAAGACCAAAGTTTGTTGAGGAATGATGATGAAGTAAATCGAAAGTTGCATTCAAATTCGTTGCTCATACAAACTTTGCAACCAAAACGAATAATTATCTCCTTATTATTTGATTTCTTTAATGTAAGTTCCCTTCACGACTAAAATATGTTGTGGGTGGAATGTAAATAAAGGTATCTTCCAGCTGTACGTTTGCTCTCGTAAAAAAAAGAAAAAACGCTATAAAGCTATAAACGGGAAGTTACCCAAGAGTTTTGGTATACGCCTGTTTGTCCTTGGATCACATCTAATCGATTGTTAGTTTACTATCTCTGCCTGAACTCATGTGTTTATGCACCTCACCAAACCACGAACGCATTGTCTCCCCAAAAAGATCAACCAGCTAAACATCATTGTATTTTTTATTACGTAAAAGAACATTAAAATGTTAATGCGCAGCTACTGAGAATTAAAGGTAGATTACGACCACCGTCAATAATGACTGAAGATTTGATTTTGATTGTTTTCCTCAGTCATAAAGCCACCTTCTGCACAGGCCACGTGCTACGCGGCATGTATTAGTGACGCAAACCGATCTTGATTCAAGGTCCAGTTACAATTTAGTTTCATTCTGCATCACTACTGTTAGCACGTTACTTGGTATCAGGTACTTATCCAGTGTATAAGACATGAGGTGAATGCTGGGTTTGAGTCGTACACAAACAGCCTTAGATATTAGTCTCCAAAGTATCTTACTGATAATACGAAGTAGGTATGTGTAATAAAAATTAAAAAAAAACAATGACAAGAACACACGAGTTTAGCGTCAGGAATCTTTGGTTCTATGCACTTCCGCACTGCATTCTGAAGTTGGTCAACCTTTCTTTTCAACCCGATGAAATTTCCTTTCAATGTCTAGACAGGAATCCAGACCAAGATTTTAAAGGGCTGATAGCATATCCTAAAGCGTAAACAATCTTTGGTTGCGATGAAGGGGTTTAGTTCATTATTTCAACTCACTCTCACTTACTGGCGCGTCAGGTCTAGTCCAACTCACCGCGGGGGTTGTGTTACAGTTACAGCAATGAATGCCTCACTGTGAAGACGCACTACTTGTTCGTAGTTATCGAAATAACCTTTATAAATATTTTTACTGACGAACGGTATATTCTCGTAATTAAAGCCAGTCCGTAGGATGCGCGAACCTCGTTCTAAAACGATCTGTGATGTGTTTTCTGGCTACGGTCCGAGCTTAGGTGCTGGTGACGCGCGCCGATGTAAAACAACCAATTTGAAGAGGAGCATTCCTCGATAATTACATCTTCAACCTCCACTCGACTGAGCCGAGGGCTTCTTGCGTTGCGTAACCCTCAGTTCTAACACTGACCGTGTGTATGTGTCGGCCCACAAACAGGGTGGTTGATATATTTACATATCGTCAGCAGTCGAAGCCTCCACTCGACTGAGCCGAGGGCTTCTTGCGTTGCGTAACCCTTAGTTCTAACACTGGCCGTGTGTATGTGTGTCGGCCCACAAACAGGGTGGTTGATGTATTTACATATCGTCAGCAGTCGAAGGGAGTTTATGAAATGTAAGAGTTTCTTCAAGGGAGTCGAATAACCTGTGATATAAACGTTGCCCCTGTACACCTATCGGTAACAATCTCTTATTTTAAAACTTACTCGATTTATGAATAGTTACAATTTTTTGTAGGGTGTACCAGTACACAGTTTTATATGAAGTGCCTCTCAACGAATGACTGACTACTGTAATGACTGACTGTATGATGATGATTCTTGCTGCTTTAGGGTTCTGTTACTACAATCATGTTATTCGAGACAATGAGGGGTGATAGAAGAAGATTCGAACCCAAGCATCACTAACCTCATGCGCCACGCTTGTAGGCCTAACTACGTATATATTACGATGTTAGGACTTGGGAAGGAATGTACGAAATAGTCTCAGCATTCTCTGAATATGAATGAGGTAAACCTCGGGGAAAATGTTTGTCAGGATTGCCGGTGGCCGGAATCGAAGCGATAATCTTCCTAATTAGAATGTTGCGTGTTATGGGCGGCTGGTTATACTTTGATATCAATCTACGCAGTTCAACGTAAAATCATTGCTGGAATAGTATGCAGGGGATTGAGCAGTCACTATTTGTACCAAACCAGTCTACCGAGGCGAGTTGCGTCAAAACATAGTGCGTCACCGATAGAGGTGGCTCAGCGGTAAGACGCGAGACTCTAATTCGGGAGGTCGCCGGTTCGATTCCGGCCACCGGCAGTCCTGACTGAAGGTTTTTTCCGAGGTTTTTCTCAGTCGTAAAAGCGAATGCTGGGATTGAGTCATACTAACAGCCCTCGGACAATCCTTCCCAACTATCCAAACACCCCAATAACCTAGTTAGTCACCTGAAGAGGGGCACATCAGGTAAAGCTGGTGTGCACCCTAGAACGGGTATTCCTACAAAAAATTATTAATTATTATTGTGCGTCACGTTTTCCAACATATTCTCAGAATGATTGTCAAAAGAGCCCGCATATTGCATGGATCTATGCTCATTGCCCATGTGCGCATCAACTGCTGTCTTTAACCAGGTGTGCACGTATATATACAATCATTTACCTTTTTTATTGATGTGACACCTTCTTGAAGTAAGACATAGCTGTGCTTTTCCGATTACTCTCTTGCACGGTATCAGTAATGAACTTCGAATGAAGTTTCAATGCAATAATTAGTTTATGGACATGTGTCGTATACCGGTACAAATACAATGACTGTACATAATAATTACATCCATGTAGGTATTATTGCTTGAGTAGAACACTTTTCAGCGTAATGGTTATGTAATTAGGACTTAGGAGGCTGGCTATACTCAGTGATTGGTCCAATTGAATTGCCAATAAATGTTATTGGTAGAAGCGGAGATAATCGGATTTATAGTCCTAAGCGAGCCTGTCCTAATAATGGTCGTAAAACAAAAGTACAATTATTTTCTTTACCGAAGGCCAAGGACTTAGGCAACATGGATTAGAGTGAATACCAACTTATGAAATTAAAACGAATGAATCGTTGAAATAATAGTTGCCTAGTTGTGTTTGTATAACGTTTGTTTGCTTGCGGGTGGCGACAACGCAAACACTAATTGTATTTGTGTTTAGAGTTTATCTATTTGCATTTATACGATACCATAAAGATTTGATTTGTTGTTATTGTTCGTTTTCACAAACACATTTGATTTGTAGTCAATCTGTTTCAATTTTGGAGCATTTCAAGAATGTTCGGCAGAAATAGTTTTAATTGAGAACCTTGAGAATTCAATTCATGTTATTTTTTAATATGAAATTCCGTATCAAAATGCGAATATTATCAACATCTATAGATATTCTAAAAAAGAAAATGCAACATTTTGAACTATTTGTTCAACCATGTACCTTGTCCTTTAAGATGTCAATCTGTTTGTATGATTAATTCCTTCCGTGATTTGAATAATTCAAACATGTTCTCTTCTAAAAGAACATGGATTTAAAAAACGTGTGATCATGTCAAGTTTTTAATCATCGACAATGGCTTCTAATCAACATGTTGTTTGGATACGAACGATTACCGATACAGGAAAAAGCGCCCATTTTCAATTAGGACATCTTGATTACCCACACAATTTTGAAATATAATAACTAGTAATAATATTCATCACAGCTGGTCATTGTAACATAGAAAGAAAGACATAATGAAACAGTGACCATTCAGGCGAGAATCGCAAGATAGTGGCACCACCTCGCGTTAAAAGTTAACGGTAAACGGGCCGGGTGATGTTGCTATTAACTACCGTACCATAAAGTAGTTTATATTAAACACATGCGGTCCGTCTATTAACTACTGTTAGTTTAGTGGCGTTTGTCCTTGGAGAGTACACGGGAGTGGGCCAGCCAACCTTCTTGCTCGACTTGACATTATCTGGTGATGTTTTTGGCACTTGAAACACCACTTGAGCTGTGATTTTCCCGTTTGTTGGCGGTTGTGTCGTTGCCGCCGGCGTTTTTGATTTTAGAGCTTTAAAAAAAAAGACTTTAGTAGAAATGAAGTATCTATGATAATAGCGTATCATGTTTAAAAAAAAAAAAAAAAATGCTTATATTATAATAGAGTACAATTCTGACTTACACACGCAGTTTTCATTGTAAACAAGAAAACGTTGGATTGACAGGAAGAGGCTATCATGTTAAAATGTTGACCGAGACGAAAACATGATGGAACATGCATTACATACGGTATTCACGAATCGCCGCCTAGTATATAATATCTTGACGGTCGAAAGGTAAGAAAAGAACAAAAACACACCTGACTTGTACATTTAACGGGACGTTTCCGGCTTGCAACTAATCTACTAAACCGATACGATGGCTGGCGTTGCATATTATAATCCCAACAAGAAAAATATAGAGTGTGAATTCAAGAGAAAACTGCAGAGAAGCACATATTTATGTGTATTACTCTTTTGAAATTATTTTTGTGAGTGCATTTGAATGTGTGTAGGCTACGTGTTTTGTTCATTTTATGCAACATCCACAACTGTTTTGAAGCTTATAGCTAATCCAACAATCTAAAGACGTACGCTTCTCAACAACTGCCTGTTTATTTATTGAGATGGGATAAATTTACACTTTCTGTTAGCCTGAGCTTACACCATTTTACTCCCGTAACTGTTTGCAAATATGCTAAATCCACGAGCGTGTTGGGGAATAACTTGACAATCTATAGGTAGCGACGGTTTCCTGTCTCTTATCAGTGCCCCCCCTCCCCCCCTTTCTAAAGCTATTTAAAAGTATCAACTTCTAACATCCATGCTACACGATTGAATTTAGGGGACATGATAAGCATAGTACAACCTATGTATACCGAACTAAGAAAAGTGAGTACGTATATATTTATATTGTATTATAGTAGTTCTCACTTCTTATGTAAATATCCAAAGGGTGAGGGAGGATTTTGACCTCATCCCTATAACACTGGCACTGCTATTCTGCTGGTAAACTTGACAAAAATATCTCTATAGATTGCTATTTTCTGTCATCTTTCAATTTGTCGAAAGTTTAGTTAATTAGTTTTTTTCATATTTTGATACCGTACTGAAATATGTAAAGAATTATTTTCAAACTGAAGAACAATTTCGTAGGCCTATAGTTGATTTCATACCTTATAGCGACGAGAGACAGCGTCGAAACCGCTCATATTTTATGTCTACGCCTTCACTGTATAGTTGACACGTTATATTAATATTCCAATTCCCCGAGCAAGGAAATGTCACTGTTTTCCAGTTCCTTGTTCATGCCTTTTAAAGCCACAACTCCGTCTGCGGTGCTGGGTATGAAATTATAACAACACTCTTGCGAGCTGTTATTGTGTTGTCTTTAATAAACATACGCCCTATTGGGAAATAATACACGGAGCATCACGCAACTACACCGTTCCAGTAAAAGTGAAAAGTTGCTCCCGCACGTTGTGATGTGATGTGATGACGTAAGCAGAGTCCCGAGCCGGAAGCTCAAGAGGGAACTGGACCGTAAACGTCGGTAACGGGCGTATGCTGACTGGTAATCGAATAATTTAATTGCGGTTTTCGCGCGATAAATCGCTATATTTTTCATATTATTATAGTGTGATCGAGTTTTTGTTTGTTTTCAATGGGGATCTGTGATCGATGTAATCTTGCGCTCGCTATACTACCGGTTATGATAATAAAACGTGGTAAGGAAATGAATAACTTTGTCGAGATAATAATAATGATAATGTTTTTAGAATTTGTAATGTATTTATAAGTTGATGTAATGAATAGATAAGATTAGCCTAGAAGAGATTTAACCGAGACGAAGTTAAAAATACACTCTTTGTTTTGTATAGTGGGGTTTTGTAATTGGTGAAAGAAGAAAACTGGTGGAGGAAGGTTAAGGTTGGAATTCATAGTCGGCCCCTACACCTAGGGGCACCCATTGTTGCTATGGATTTGTTTTGTTTATGGGAAATAACATGGAAACAACTGTTACCTTGGTAACAATGGGCGCCCCTAGGTGTAGGGGCCGACTATGAATTCCAACCTAAGTCTTCGCTGGCATAGAAAGCGATGCAAGCGGAGAAAACAAAACAATACATAAATCTGGTTACAAATGTAACCACTTGTAATAATTTTTCACTCCAAATAGTGCAAATTAAAATAATATTCAGGAAACCGCACAGAAACAAAAATTCCACGAATAGGCATATACATAATCTTAAACTAAAACAAGGTTATATGCATTATTATTGCTCATCATGGAAAATAATCGCTACTTATCGTGTTTGTCAATTCTTTCGCATTATTTACATATTTAATTTATTTTATAGAAATTGAATGTCAGTGTAGGGCACTAGCGCCATTTTTACCCCGAAGATACATTACAAAACTGTCACATATCTATACAAGTAAACAGAAACAAAATTACAGAAATACAAAATACAATGGGCACAAATCATAAAATGGAGCTTACAGTACGTGGTTGGCCATTCTGTTTTAAAATTATTGTCCCTTACCTACACTACTAAGATTAAATCAAAACCCGCATCGAATTATGCAGTCAACTTATTGGTGCCAAACTCTTGTAATAGTAATACCCATTGCATCACCGGGCACAGCTATTGGTCTTAGTGACACAGTTATTCACATAACTCCAGTCATAGGAGAGCACTGAGGTGTTGGTTGTTGTTGTTGTCCTTCAGTCAGGGAATAAATCGGCTTAGAAGGGATCGGAACTTGGAAGCCATAACGCGACTCCTATCCCTGGCGAGTAACCAACGTGACGATAGAGGTATCGCGTGCAGAGTTCAAGTACAGTGTGTTCAAGCAACGTGCAACAGAGGCCGGCCGAGGAGAAGGAGGCAAGGAAAGTGCAACACTTTGTATCACACTTACAGATTGTATGATTTGACAAGGTCGGGAGAGGGACCCGTTATTTGTCTCGCATAACGTTATCATACCAAACTCCGATTCGTTAAAGCACCGAAAACAGTTGGTCAAAAATACTCTTTTTTGGTCACGAGACATTCAAAGTTCAAACATTGTTTTTTTCATTTTTGGACAATACCGTTATCATAACAAACTCCGATTCGTGAAAGCACCGATTCGCTAAAGCAACGGTTGGTCAAAAATAATCTTTTTTGGTCATGATACATTTAAACATTTTTTTCATTTTTGGACAATTTGCATATTAGAAAACGAATACAACCATATGAGCCACGTTTTCCCGTGTGAAACACATGTCGAAATAATAGCACTTTTAATTTAATCTGATTACAATTGTGAAATCATATAAACTTGTTTTTTAAATGTATAGTATTATGTTATATCACACTATTCACCAGTACAAAACAAAACCAGTAGTCCAAGAAAGGCAAGTTTTCGTGCCACACCATGTGGATATACAATATCGCTTTATTATTGCAAACCGCAAACGTGGTCTGGACAAATACCACAAACAAACCAACAAACTGGCATATTATTACATTAGCATATCATTGCGCGTTGTGACACGCGAACTGTCCCACTAACAGAACCCGACGAACAAAATCCTAAACAAGCACAAACGAGTTCACAGATCACAAAACATTCAATTCAACAGGTTTGTTTTTTCGTTATTAAGTCTCGATGAATCCGTAAGAAGGATTCTCGGTTGTTATCAGAGATATTTGCCATGTCCAAGTATAGCTAACGGTCAACGGGGCATGATGGTGTGGTTGGTATTGAAATCCAGTTCATCAGTATCATCAGCTTCCTGTTTCTTGGAATCTGGTTCAGTTGTTAAGTATGTAAATGTGTATATATAGAACATTTGTGTACGTCACCGTCCTCAAGCTAGAATTACTGAATAAACAACTTCTTCTCGTGCGTACTGAGGAATTTTCGTGAATTTGGCAAATCGAGGCCAAATCAATATACCCTTTGGCATTGTGTGAATAATTATAAATTCCTTGTTTGTGTTTACTAACATTGCAAATACTGTGCATTCAACTAATAGTCAGGACGATAAGAGAATGATGGTAATGTGGAAGGAATAATCGGTATCGCACGTAGAGCACTCCTATCGAAAGGGATTCACAGAGATGTTAGGTTTATTCAAGAACCTGAACTGCCCAGCGATTGATCATGGTACAGAATAATGAATAGTCGTTATTTAGTCAACTGGTCACCTATCAAATACAGGCCCCAAAAAGGACAAGTTTATTACACATGTTAGGAGTTAGGACTATGAATGGTCTCTAACCCGTTGGTTTGGGGTTAAGAAAAAACCCTAATGCATCAAGACCAATATATCAAGAAAACGAGATGATTACTACTTCACCATGTAGGGAATATTTCCATATTTTATTATAGGGAATACTGAACGATCAACGGGTAATAATGACCTATGCCAGTTAGACTTAGATCTAGTAAAACCGACATTTATCAACGGCCCAAGAAGTACTACATGAAGGGTGGCAAGGGAAAGAAGTCGACTACACAATCAAGAAGATGTAAATACTTCGACTCTTGCGTGTAACGGTCACCACATGAAACACAGACCGTTGTCTCATGCATAAATCAAACCCAACTTCACTTCCAGTCTTGCTTGATATGTATTTATCTTGCTAAAAGGAGGTCACTCGTTACCTTATCTGATAAGGCCAACACTTTATGGTTGTACTTACACAAACTCCTCTGTGTAAATGCATTCCTATCGGTAATTAGGCCGGACAAGCTTGGACACTAATTACTAGGCAGATAAGTCGTGGACAACAATTCACACTCGAAAGTCGAAACTATCGAACGAGTTAATCGTTGGTCGTGTTGTTATGTAATAACAACGGTGGACAACTGGTGAATAACTGACCCTAAAGAATGGAAGAGAGAAATAAATAGGAAACTATTTTTTTCTCCCGCGTTGTTTCGTAAGTGTCCGCACCATCTGGTTGTGTCTTGTGAAATTGTTTATATACTTATCTCTGTCTTCGTTCGTGACCTATTGAAAATATAGTCTACTCTGCAATCAGTTGCAATCTAGGTATAGAGAAAAAAATAGTTTTAACTCTCAATATCAATCTATGCAAATCACTGTAATCGGCTATTTACAAATACCGCGATAATCTATTCTTGTGTACATTATAGAGCGGTATTGTTAAGCGAGCGAAGCGAGCGTTTCCACTTGACTCTTATGGCACTTCGTTCTGTTTTTTGTTTGTTTGTTTGTTTTTTGTTTTTTTGTTTGTTTGTGTTTTTTTTTTTTTTTTATGTCCGTCGATAGCGGTCGAACGGAAAGTCCGATTAACTTGAAATTTGGACCATCCACAAGCCTCGATGTGGATTGAAGGTGTATAGTTTTGAGGCAAAATCGTTCGAAAAGTTACAAAGTTACACTATAGTTACTGCAAAATATTTTTCTGAAACAAAATGGCGGCAAAATGTGAGATAGCCAGATTTTTCTACAGATTTTTCCGGTCACGAATATGTTAATGTAATGGCGATCTGATAAGTATTGGCAAAGTTACACGAAAGTTACTCGAAAATATTTTTCTAAAACGCAGTAACGGCAAAATGTGAGGTGGCTATCTTATAGTAAATTTTTGTCCGGTCACGAATATACTAATGTAAACGCGATCCGACACGTATTAGAGGCAGAAATTACATTTCTATTGCTGTCAATAAGTGTTAGTAACGGTGGCGGACCGTGTTGAAAACATGACCACGAAAATTCTTAGCAACGCACATTGCACTGCATACAACAATGTCGGAAAGTATAATAGCCATGGAAATAAGAACAATTTTTGCAATGCGCATTCTTGAATTGTTGTTAGTTGTTGTTCGTATTAGCATTGAAAACTTTTCGCCAGAAAGTTCGTAGATATTGACGCGCTCGCTTATCAACGCGTCAAACAGAGCGTTTTCCTAGTGTAGGAGTATGACTAATTCAAGGTTATCTAAATTTCCTATAGCGTAGGCTCGTCGAACCCCGGCGATTTACTGATCTTTAGTTTGGGATTACCGGTTTACCTGTAAGTAAGAATAAGAATAGTAAACATGTCTATGAAAGTTGCAACTGGCGGTTAGTAATAAAATTAGGTCGAAGATCTTGAAAAAACTAAAGTTATAGATGCTTGCGCAGCTGTTGTCGGTAGTGTCAAATAAGAGACTATCATTCGTGTTTGAATAATATTGAAACAATTTGAACATCTTTACTTGCATGTATTAATCGACAGGCAAATAAATAAATAAATAAATAAATAAACGAACATTAGCAAGTAACAAGATATTTTGATAAATACAATTGGTAAATAAATAGCTAAATTGAAAATAAACTGCCATATTACTGGCATCATTCAATTGGCAACAGTTTTTCCACCTCTAGAATTTGTCTGGCGATAGAGTTGTAAAGTTGCCTACGATCACCTGTCCGTCATCTGCACGTGTGTGTATCAAAACACGCATAAAAACAAACAAGAGATGACTAATCCTCCAGACTCGAATTGGGAACACAGATCTCTGCCGGGTCATTACTTCCTCCATTATCATTATCCTCTTCAGCAGGGCAAACCGCAGTAATAACTAGCATGGTACTAACGAGAAAATTGCACTTTTAAATTTCTAGTTTAAAAAAAAAAATGACAACCACTAGATCTATGACAGTCAATATATAGAAACTAGATGAGGACTGGACACGTAGCTGGCCGGTTGTGAAAGTGACAAAATAGTTCGACTTTGAGGATATGTTTCAATTAAGGTGTATCGGTCATACTAGCGGAAAGAAGATGCTAATTTGTTTTTTAGGGAAAGTCGATAATAATTGGTCAACTGATTTGCGTAGCCGTATTTTGGGTGGGGGGGGGGGCTCATATCACTCTTCGCCTGGGATAGAAATCTAGTGAAATCAAATTCCCCTCCCCTACCCAATACGTCTCTGGAATCCGCCACTGGTCCTAAGGTAACTTAATATTTAAACAAACTACAAAGGGATGTATTTATTTACAGTACGTTGCAGTAACCAAGTTGCCCTCTTTAGTCTACGTGCAATGTAACTAACACCTACACCCGCCATCAAATAATGCATGAAGACATGTGCGACATTGGCACATATTCTTATCTTTGTGTACATTTAAAAGGCACGATTTAATTCACAAGATACGTATACGTACGCACTTGCCTTACTTATCATGTACTTGTTATTAACAGTGTGATTGTTATATTGTTGTTAATTCACGGTCGCACGCAGCACGTACTGCATAATTTGATGATGGCTAAGCAGGAATGAAAGACAAAAGGTTATACATGCTCAGCTCTTTATCAAAATAATCCTTTCTTTACGTGTCAAGGTTATTCCAAACAGCTAAATTATTTAGAGGGTGGGATTTCCCAAGTTATCTTTTATATCTATACTGTATTAAAATCTAGACCAACTTTTGAATTTTTGTTTTAAATTTGACTTATGTTTTCAGTAAAGTATGCTATGTATTTCTCCCCCCCCCCTGTTATCCCCTTACAGCAATGTATTAAAACGACGTTAGCACAACAATGACATAAATCAAAAACGCAAAACACACGCAACAAGTAGTTTGATATGAATCAGTGCAGTTTCTCAACTGGTGGGCCGCGGGATAGCGTTGGCTTGTACACGGTTTTCACCTCGAATATCAGATAACATCTCACTAGTATTTTGGTTAACCCCACCATGTAACGTTGGTATTTCTTTAAGTATTACTTTGTATAGCGTAATACTATAATCAACAAATAAGCTATTTGGTAGATTTCGAAGGTTTTGATTGGCGGTTGTCATTTTAGAAACAAGTTTTTCGACGAATAAATAAACTATTGGGATATTGTATTGTAATACTGGTCTACTAGTTTGAAATAGGTAGTAAATCAAAGTAGGTTTCGTTTTATAAACTTTTAAGAAGAGATTGTCGAAAGCAAACTCGATACCCGTATAACAATAATATTTTTTTGCGCAACACAAGCTTATTTGAAATGTGTGTCTTCTGTTCACAGTTTTATATCTGAATAAGATCAAATCAATAAATTTATAACTACATGTGTTGGACGATAGGAAAGTTCCGGGCGAAGTTGATGTTACTTATTATTCTTTTTACTTATTGGGATTGTGGGATTACTTATTACTTATTATATTATTACTACTACTATATTAAGTGGATGTTATTATTGTAAATGCTCTTGTATTATTAGAGTTGTCTTTATAATGTATATCTAATTTTTACAATTAAAAATCAATATAAGTACACGCACGAGGAGCCCCCCCCCCCCACACACACAGATTAGAATCTGTGACAAATTATGCCAATCGAAAGTTAAAATAATGATTGAAAAAAAATAGGCATGTTATTATTTTCACCAGGTTCATTGTCAGTCGAAAGAGGCATTATTAGCCACGGCTTTCTGAACGTACGCTGGCTGGTTCCAGCGCTTTACGTGCGTAACCAGTGTCGGCCTGTGGTGTGTACAATACACACCAATACAGTAATAAACAATTTCATGAATAATTTCGCCTAATTGGGCATATCGGTAGTCTAAGAAAGTAAACGTGTATTGTGTTGTTTTTCAACGTACGGTTATCATAGTTTACTTATACTCTAAGAATGTTAAGTAGCTGATAATGTTTAATGACGTCAATTGTTTTGCAAGTATGCTAGCTAGTACATAACATACAAACGTGATGCTATAGCCTATTGGTAGCTTTTTAAGGCGTATTTGAATCCTACTGATGATATGAAGATAAGACATTACATAAATAAATAGGAAATAACAATTTAGTAACCTATTCCAATTTGAAAACATATCAAAGTGACCATTGGTCGTTCATCTGATTTTAAGTAAGATATTTATGTAGCACGGTGGAATTAAACAATTTTCAGTTGAATTGACGGTAATATGAGGTGAAGAAACGTTAATTTTCAGTGAGGCACAAATTAAATTACCGCTTCTTATGACATGACAGAACTCAAAGTTACCGCTTACGTTAACATTAGTAACTTTCTAAATTAATTCCTGAACATTAAAAAACCTATCGCGTTACTAGGTTTGAAACTTGACGTTCTGGATTGAAAGCGCACCGACAGAAATCTTACATAATGATAAGAATGTCGGCTTGTTCGGACGGATCGAACATTTTGTTTCTGATTTGTCACCCTATTGGACGTCGTAGCCCAGAAATTCAGACATTTATTTGAAAAGGGTAAGAGAAAGCACATCAATTTCTCGTCAACCCATAAACATACGGGACTAAACCAACTCTTCAGCCTCACAGGAACACCTTCATGGCCGAAGAAATGTTAAGATACCACATTTTATTATTTTAAAATGCATTCCTCATTCTTGGGCCTGTAACACAAAACTTTAAGTGCCGGACAAATGACCCCCCCATGGTAAAGTCCTTTCTCAACAGTCCTACCTACTTCCTTCTGGTATTATTTTCATATGCACGTCCACATCCCGTCAGCCTACCCTAATGTAATAAGCCTTCCTACTTTCACATATCTCAAGCTGTTCGACAATAAAGAGCCGTACTATTTATCTCCTCCCAAATAAGCACAGCACAGCGGTTGACATTTGACACCGGGGGAGGGCGCGCCAGGCGATCGCCTCCTGGATGAGAGTAGGCCTAACGGTAAAGTGTGACTTGACTTGAACACAGCATCAATTAGATCCATGGTATTTGAGAAGGGAGGGGGGGTTGCATTTCCGTCTATGATAGGTTATGTTTCTAGGAAGGAACAAATTTCATGTCATTCAGTGACTCCACGAAGCTGTGGAATAACGGTACCGTATTTCACATGAACAATCGTTAATAAGCTCTTTGACATATACGAAGATGGAATCATTGATCTGAGAATGCATCTACTATGCTATCTCGACTTACATCATTTTTTCTTTAATTGTTATGATGGCGTTGATAGGCTGATTGTAGCAAGATAGAGTGTACCACTTCACATGGCTTTATTGTCTTGTGGGAAAGTGGATTATTCTTTAAATGGTTTATAATTTCTTTAGATATGTAACAGAAATAGAATGGTTTCTCGTATAAATAAAATAAACTCTTGCGTATAGTCGGGTTCGTTCAGCTCGTTCGTTTATATGGGATCAATTAACCATATGCGTGTGAAAAGTTGCTTTCAAGTTTATTAGTTTTGTAAGGAGAGCCCGAGTGATATAAGACTTCTTGACACGTTATGTTACTGGTTTAAGCTCGGATTATGCAGGCCTACACATAGAGAACCCTCGGGCAGTGTAAAATAATTTAGCAACATCTTCTAATTGCAAAGATCGAGAAAAAATACTAAAAATAAAATGTAAATACGTGTCTAGATCAATAAAAGTGAGATGTTTCCATGTTGGCGTTCTGCGAGCGGCTTCGAAGCGTTTCCACGTTATTATAATGCAGAGTGCATCTTGGGAGGAGCACAATTGAAACGCAAATCACAGAAAAATTAGATTGGGCGTGGTAGCAATATTTTTTATAAGTGGGTTCTTTATAGTTCTTATCCAGGCACCCCTCCCTTCCACTTTACAGATGAAAGTCTGCAGACCTTTTTAAAGTTCCGTATTTTTATTGTTTCCGAGAAATACATTATTCGCGTTTAGGAGCTAGCTGTAGTTAATTGCAGCTGGAGATTTCCATTGTTTGCTTTAAATGGTAAACATGTAATGATGGAGTCAATTGGAATTGTGCAAGGTATCTTTTCGTAGAGCGTTGACTTGTTTTATGGTTGCGAAGGATTGATGAAGAACTCAACATTCGCACATGATACGTTATTGGAAACTGATGGGGTTAAAGTATCAGTTCATAATGGCTTTGTTTTGTTTCTGAATCGATACATTTTCGTTTGATGCTTCCATAAACACTGTACAGAGGTAGGTTTAAATATTGTACACTTTCAGTCAGATACATAATTAATTTATTAAAAAATAAACCCTAAATAATGATGTTATGAAGAACAAACTGTGTTTGGTACATAACTTATACTGGTATGATCCTGATTTACGTCGTACACCTGGCTGACATATTTTGAAATAAGTTCCACTAAATCTTCTGAGTTTCTGTTCTTTTTCGTTGAACTTCTAAGTAAGATTGTCGCACTCATTTCCACAATGTTAGAATTGACCTCTTATTCAAATTTTGTGGAATAAATTTCATTTTGCCCTTCCCCCATACAAAAAATAACTTATATAGACTTTGTTTCTTTAATTCCATCTATATTTTCAAAATCAACCTTTAAGTTGATATTTTTACTAGTCGATTAAACGTATAATCAGTATAATGTTTGGTATATTAAATGCGCTTTAGTATACTAAAATCCATTATGTCTCTATAGCACCAGCGGCAATTTAGTAAACCCTGGGTCTGCAGGCACACAATACAAACTTCTTTCTAAATGCATCAACGATCCTTTTGATAACTCAATGTTCATTGTTGTACTTGCTGCACTATGGTGCTGTGACGTCACAATAGAACGGAGCCGATGGTTCGTTGCAAATGTCAACAAAAAAATTACCAGATAGTTTACTACTTACTACATTACGTGGAGATTCTGCTGCGCGCGTTGCATCAATGCATTTCATGCTGTAAGCCTCTGATGCACTCACCACATTTCATTGTGTATCAAAACTTGGATATAAATCTCACTGAGGACAGATCATTTGTCTGTCACGTTACAAGAATACCCTCTTATGTAAATCCTGTAGACAATGTGGCTTCTCGTCACTGGCTTCTAGATTACACAGTTTCTTACTTGTTTGGACTTTAAATATGCTAAGTAGCTACTGATGTTATACTTAAAGTAGTTCCTATTCTGATTTGATATTTCCATCTTGTGATATGATATATAATACACGTATGCACTTAAAACGTAAAGTACAAAAAGCAATTCATCCGTGTAATCCGCCTATTAATAAAGGAAACACATTTAAAATTCATCGTCGTTATTATGTCCACTAATGGACTCTTAGATGACTCTTAGATGAAAAATAGGAACGCTTTGTTCTACAAAAACGAACTCACGATCTACAAGAATACGTTATATATTTTATGTAAGTTACGATTGAACCTCGCCCAAACAAGTAAAATCAAACCATCTGCTCTGTTAGATGCAAGACGAGATACAAGATATGTTTAAAACAGTTTCCAGTAAGTAATATGTACCGTTATTTGCTTTTAGACCTCGTTCCACCATGAAGTAAGAGTTATTGTTATTAGTTCTGCATAAATATAGGAATGCTAGATGTTATAATGTATTGCATTTAATAGAATCATAGATTGACGTTCGATCTACGTTGTCTTGCGAATTGCATGAAGGATTTCAGAGATATTTCATTCCTTGTTTGTCGTAAGCTTTAAATAAGTTGATAAGTTATCGTAAGTTTAAATCACCGTTTACTTAATTAACTCGAGTATCAGGGTACATTTTAATTAGATTAGTTCGACATCTGGATTGATTGATTGATGTTATAGCAGAGCGGAACGTCTCGTGTTTGCGATGTTAAGCTCGAGTATTAATTAGTCTGTCTGTCAAAATGATGTAATTACAATGTTAACATCGTCAACAGTTCGAGGGGTTATCAATCTTGTTAAACGTACAACTTTGAAGCGACACAATAATTCAATAATAATGTCTGGTGAAGACTGCTCATCAGCATACCTGATATCCATCTCTGCAGGTGACTAACTATACAAATTCCGTTATTTTAATTTTTGGGATAGAGTCCAAAACCTATTTTCAGGACTCAACCCTCAGCATTTACCTTGCGGCCGATGAAAACCTTGGAGAAAAACCTTCAGTCATGATTGCTGGTAGCGGGAATAGAACTATTGCAACCTCCGAAATTAGAATACCTTGTTCTTACACTTAGTCCGCTGATAGATGTATAGTGAAAATATCATGAATGAACTGAAAACACCAAGTACGACCAATGGTCATTGTAGATTAGGCGTCATAAACCTTGACCAATGTACATTCTAGGTTCGAATCCTCGCGAGCTCATGATATCGTGAAGTTTTTCATTCGTTTTGCTCCACACAACACTTTGATAATCCCTTGTATGAGAGACTATCTTCATAAAATAAGCTATATGACTATATTATTAGTACCATGATGACTACTTGAGATCAAGAATCTTGGCAATCGTAAACAATTCCACAGACGTGTGTGTTTTGGTGTAAATTTAGATAAGTCCGTGGGTAATTGTGTGATTCGCGAGGACATGCCACAGTTGCACCGACTCGTCACCAGATGAGTAAACAGGTGGACAAAGAACGGATCTGTGGACTTTATTCATGACTACCGCGTCTATTTGGGTAACTAACAAATGTGTGAGGAAGTCAACTGACGCATCGTTACCCTCTTATATCTTTCTGGCAGTCTCCAACAAACGTGGGCAGAGGTCTTTCTCAATTTAAAAGGGGTTTGATTTACCTATAGAGTACAAGACTTTCCTCCTCATTTACAGAAGGCAGTAGCGACACTAGATCTGGACGAACCTTCATTTTACACAAATGAATAACTTATAAATACTAAATACATTTGTACTTATTGTCTACCAGCTATACCCCCTCAGCTATACAATTAACAGATTTTCAGTCAGAGACATTATTCCTTTCAGTATGGGCTCCGTTCCTAGGACGGCTTCAAAGTCTTCATTTACTTGTACAGCAGTACCATACAGATTGATTTAATCCAATTAAAAAATTAGAAACCTCCGCGGGAATCGAGCCCTGGATCTTTAGTTCTAAATTATGTAAAACATGACATTCTGTACCGATTAGTTTTGGGGCCATAGTTTGTATCTTCGACTACTAAAATGCAAACCACGATGGCTGCAACAGCCCTCTTCTTGATACGACAGAGCTCGTGGTGTGGGACGTACAGACATTTTGGCGTCTAGCACTTGGAGTTTTCTGTCGTTGATCGGGGGAGCTTGCCACGTGGGTTGTCTGCGACACCCCAGGCAGGTTCAAGGACATATAAACCCGTGTTGTGTTGTCTGCTATCGCCGCCAGCATCTCTGTGTATCACGCACAGTGGGATGCCGCAAACAGGAAGTAAACACGACGCGCGATCCGGACGTGGGTACGCACACTGCGGAACTGGATTCGAATCTCAATCACCAACGCACATTTGTAGAGAGTAGTTTCAACAACATCTCTCGCGTGTGTCTATTGTTGTTTTGCAACGAGGCTTATCTAGACTAAGGGGTTTTAGACCCTCGTACAGTTGTACAGTCGTACGTTCGGATGCGCCAATACTTCATACCTTTGTAACATGCTATTCGCTTTTTGTTTCTATTCCACATCAATTTTGTCTTATCTTGAACCACTTTTTTCGAGTCATATATAGTTTAAGAATGTACTGTATGATTATGTCTTTATTCTATTTACAACTTGTAATCGCTGCATTTTGCGTCTCTCGTTATTGCCTTACTATGTTTGCATTGTCCTAACAACTGTGATAATTGTTTAACTATTTCGTAAATCTTGTAAAATATATTATATTGTGTAAACAATCTTCAGTAAAGTTTTACTCGAGTATGACGTCGGGATGCAAATAAATCTTATGTTGACGATGTTTGGCAGAATAATTCCCTGCTTTGTAGATATATTAGAATAACTTCCAACGTTTCATTGTGTTGTATAGTTTTCCCATTCCCAAATATATTGCACGATTGTTGTCATATTTGGCCGAGTGATCACCCAAAGGCCTCACTCACCCTTACATCTGAACTACCTCATAACGACAAGTGTGTTTTTTCCCTCCTGCACCGTAGACCTTGTTTTACTACTTGTTGCTATACGAGGCTCCATGTATGAACATCCCGTGTCACTAATAACAGAGTTTTATCACCGTTTTATATTGTTACTATCACTGTGAATTCATCATACAGGATGTTGGGGAGTGTATATATACATACATGCAATGTAACACTTGTGTTTTCGCTGCTGGATTGTTTCGTAAAACGTGCGTGGAAAATAGAGAGCGAGCTGAATGTCACTATGTAAAAACGCATATTAAAACTGCAGAGACAGCCGGATTTCCGCCATATATATACCGCTTTGAATAACTACCGAAAAAGTGAGTTTGTACGTTTATAGTTGGCCAATGATATGAAGATCGTGAATCGTCATTACTTTTACTTCCCTCTTTTTTCTCTGCAGTGAAATTTATGATGTGTTATCACATGATCAATGGATTAAAACATACATCCAGTTAAAGTACAGCTCGTTCATTAGAAATATAATATATGACTGTAGGAACGTAGTTACCATACTAAAATCCGGGATATGTATGTGTCTGGTCGTAATTCAGGGTACGATAAATCAACGCAAGTCTGTGTAGACAAGAACCATATGGCTCGTGTAACGAGAACATTGACGACTGACAAATTACCTAAGTTCGAGTTTTGATAGTGTGTTCCATTCCAGACCTCAAGTGTAACATGGGCGCCTTCCGGTTCGTTCGCTTATAAATAGCCAGCCACGCAAGAAAATAAACAATTGATGTAAAAAGTTGAGTTCCAGGGCTTATCTAAACATGAGTTAGCCTATGTTTTATTATTGTACATGAAAGCTGTCTTGGACCACCTGGGCCGTTGATAACTAACCTAACCTCAGACTTAGGCTAGATTCTAAATATATGTTTTAATCAAGTGTAGTTGATGGTTCAATATATCTCTTCTATAATCTCGTGGCCTGCCTTTAAGTATAGGTGTTAAACTACATACATTTATAGGAGATTGCATTCTTAACTAATCGTATCACGATTATTACAGTAGTTAATATTATACATTATAATATGTCATTGCGTGATAAGATAATGTTGCCTCCAGATTTGGCACCAGAATTATGTCGCGCGATACAGTTTGTGTGTTTACCGAAGGCGTGCGTTTTGATACTTGTAATCGTGATGTGATATTGTTTGGACGCAATATAGCTACAAGACGTGTGTAATATTATTATAATTGTTACGATACAATAACTACTATTTCGTTAGCAGTCTTTTCAGTATCTCGAATGAGTTGATTAAAAAAATTTGTTCCTTGGCAGCGGAATATTCCTCAACAAACATAAATCTCTCGACACAAACTATCCTCTGATTTATACTTTCCGAATCCCATTTCTTTCTGGTTAATTCATTCTCTTCCTTTTTCTTTCGTTGTAGATCACATATTGTATCTTCACATCTTACAGTAATGCGATCACTTTTATAATTCAATTCAAGGTAAAAACTCAAAATGTGCATTGTGCAAAGCTCAAAGTACCAACCATAATCTGAGCAATAGATTATCTAGATTAAGCTATGATCAAAATAAATTTCTGTGATTTGATTGGTCGGGCTGTGAGTTGCAATGCAGCCCTCAACACGTGCGAGTTGCGGTGATACGCAAACGAAATCTTCGATCGCGTCGTTCGCTCTTTTCGTCTTTCATCTCACTAATTCGAGTTTCGTGATTCGTAGATTTTCTCGATCTCTTTCACGTCAGAAACTTGACAGTTTTCGAGAGATCGTATCTCGATCTCGTTAGTAAGATCAGTCTCGTTAAGTATTATCAAGGTCGCCTCGTGATTTTAGTCTTTTGATTTTGTTGTTTAGAACTATTTTTAGTATATATTTTGTTTTTTACTTTTTACAGCTATGTCATACGTGAGCAATGTATGGTGATTTGTGATTGTAATGCACTTGTGGAAGTGGAAGTATAGTTAGCATAACGTGTGAAAGGAACAGGATCCTGTTTTGTTTTAGATTTTAGACTACCGTTATCTATAAACAACCATTTACATGTATGTTTTTTTTTTTACATTTCAAGTATACGCAGCACAGCCCTGACATTTTTCATTGTTTCAATAGTGTGAGCGATACAAGTATTGCAAGGTTAGCCGATTTAATAAGTTGTTTTTATGATGTACACAATATTGCGATGTACAAGAAAAGTGTGTGATGTTAATAAATATACATAACATCATTTTGGGATTGGTTTGCCTGTGGATTTAGATACCTACATCACAATTCACAACGATGGAAAACAAGTATTTTTCCTTCCAAACAAAATAAACCCGGCAAATTCGTAAACAATAAACATGTCTGCGATCCCGCATAAGATATTAATTTTGTGTACTTGTCCTTCATTCTCTTGCACCATCTACTCCGATTTCCATTATACGCGTCATTAATTGCACTACCATCTAATCTTGAGCTTGTATTCATCAAACAGTTATTCGAGCAAAGGAAGCTTAGTTGAGTCGTTCGATTCGCTCGACCGTCCCCCCGCCGAAACGATGATGTGTTTTTAATTAAGAGACGAATGTTTCAATCATGCACTCAGCAACATTCGACAGCAACTGTTGAGTGAGAATACGAAGAAGAAGTTCTCGGAATCGAGTTGGACGGTTCCGTGTTGTTCTGTCGAGACTCGAGACCGTGTATGTATACTCTGCACACACGTGTACCGCTAAGGGCTTGCGTGTGCGTGGACGTCGACAGAGGTCTAAGCATGCTTCGCGGCAAACTTTTTGCCATGACTTAGAGAGAAATATGTCTAGAATCGTGATGCGAACGGTGCCCGGTAGCAATTGTAATGTAATATAATGTAAGAGACTATAGCACGTATACTAGAAAACATCTTTGGTTGTTGTTTGCTGAAACTTAAGTGTGCGTGCAATTTAATGAAAATATACTAATTGTAGTTTCATGGGAGAGATACCGACACATCTAGTACACATATGTTGGTATAGCACAGTTATATATTGGATTTGTATCAAATTCATTGACAAATTTGTAGATCAAAGTTATTGGACTTACGAACAAAAGCAATATGTTTGTTAGTTTTGTTCTAATCTATTGAAATCTGATGGGCCGATTGTTCCTATTTCACTAAGTTCAAACTAATTTGACCATTGGCTAGTTTGGTCGTAAGGATAGTGCTGGATCACTTTTATAGTCAACTTGATGGGGAAGATAACTAAGCTGTTGCATAATCATCGATCTTCCATACGTGTGCACAGAATTACTAATATCTGTGATGGCTGAGAAGTGTTATTAGTATGAGATAATGTGTGTCGCACCTGGTTCGACGATCGTTCATCAAAACGGTGAGTCCTACTTTCCAGCAATGTAACGAAAATAACTTGTCGTTATTAATTTATGCGCACGGTAAAATAAAAAATACATCTTTACTATACAAGTTCGTCGCGTAGCTCGATAGAACACAGTATATCCTTGATTCAACCACCATGACGAGACACGGTAAGGGACTTTGGGTGCGGTCGCTTGACGCTATAGGGAAGTTCTGATTCACTATCATCGCGACAGGAGATACGGCCTTGGTATTGATTACAGAAAATGGCCCTGATGTTGGACATAGCATAGTAGCGAGTGCGAGTCAGTGCGATGCAAGTCGGCCGGAGACTGGAGACCCATACGCACGAACAAGCGACGAACATACTGGCTGTGTTTTGTTTAGCTCTCTGCGTGTCTCGCGCGTTTCCTACGAGGATGTGATTATTTTCTAAGATGGATGAATTAATATTTTTAAGAAATATATGTTATTAATATATTAAGTGGGTCCTCTTTTCTTATATTATCGTATGGAAGTTGGTTAGTGTGAGCGAACATTTTACGAAAGTTATAGCTGATGATTTGACGGTGAGTTATAACGAGCTGCAACAAGGAAGCCGCTTTGAACCTTCCACATCGATTGAAATCAACAATGCTTCGTTAGAAACCCCAACTAAGATTCATTATCAAGAACAGATACTAGGAAATATTAAAATATCACTGGATTCCCCTTCACTTTCACGAGACCAGGTGAACTAATTAAAACTGTATCTTTTATAACAAATCTATGGGTGAATATTAAATCATGAAAATTACATTTTAAATATTTAAAGCTAATGCGAGTGAGGTCTATGTCTTTGGAACAAAACCAAGTATTATGAAATCATAGTGTGCTCTCAGCCTGCGAATTATAAACTACTTAAAGGCACTCGAATGCAAGCAGTAAGAGGAAATTTAGTGTTTCGAAATATTTAAATCTCACACAATCTTCCCACACCGTCATTAAATATTAATTATAATAATTCCATAATAAAAGTCTGCACAGCATAAAAACGAAAGCTACAATGAAACGAAAAACGCGTAGACCGGTATGGTTAATGGCAGCCTACATTTAATTTGTGCGCTCATTTAGATAATTTTAGAGATAATCGTAAACGGTCGATACGAATTTCGTACAAGTCTGTGCTTCTCTATTTACGTGTTTGATGTAACGTGTAATTGCAAAGCAATTTCTGAACATGTCGTTTATTATGATTTGAATGTGTTCATGTTCTTGTAATTATCACGGTTAATTTGTTATTATTGCTTTACTTGATGCAAGGAGGGTCATTAAGATAAGCTGGTTCGTCACGTAGTCTACACCTGTAGTAAAGTGCCAAGGTCGAACGTGGTGTATCATCGACGTTGGACAATCTCCACCTTCCAATCCAAAACGTACAATATATTATTAATAATACGAGAATAAAGCCACATCTCAGTGTACCGATCGATGCATCAATAGGGGTATTTCCATTCTATAGCGCGCTGAATTTTTATTTGCTTTTTTTATTTTAAATTTGGTTCCCATCAACGGTAACCATGCTCAAAAATTCTCTACAATGATAACGGTTTGGATGGTCAACTATCCCTCCATTACATAATTGTGCCCAGTTAAAACGTTGAAGGCACATCACTGTGCAAATAAGAGATTGGTGCGCATTACAGTGGATACCCTACGGAAGGGTTTGTATACACATATTATGATAATACATGTAGTAGCTATAACCAATCTAACCACTTTGCTAAGTTGTAGTAGTATTTAGAAATTTAATTGAACATGTTATAATGTAACACAAGGCATGCCATTACGAATAATCGTTCGCTGGTTTCACTTCTTACTATATAAACAGACTAAACACGTTATGCGTTAGAAATCATCTATCTCCTGATCTCCGCTTACAATCGGACATCCGACCAATTCTAGACTGACTGGACTCTAACAACATTAACATATCACGTTTGTACGTACCCATAAATTATACGGTTGTGTAATAGACATTACAGGCATAAAGGCGAATGCAATCGTCATAGTAACTGTGTTGTGTTTGGTATTCTCTTTCACCTTTGACCAGGATCTGTGAGCGAGGGAGCGCATTCGTTATGATATCACTGTCATTGTCAAGGCAAGTTGCGTCTATGTAGTTAATCTGTCAGAATAATAACATGTTGCACCACGCTCGTAATTGTAATGCACTCACTGGATGAGATTGTGTCTCTATGCGTAGCGTGTGT
Source organism: Isoperla grammatica (assembly GCA_945910005.1). Classification (NCBI taxonomy): domain Eukaryota; kingdom Metazoa; phylum Arthropoda; class Insecta; order Plecoptera; family Perlodidae; genus Isoperla; species Isoperla grammatica. The sequence continues at coordinate 14,342,197 of OX246741.1, forward strand.
GACAGATATATCGCTTTGTGTAGTGGAGCGATGATATCTCGGACTTGTTGTAGCTTCCCTTGGTATTATATATAATATAATTCGTATTAAACACATTTTATTTTTATTACACGAACATCTTATCTCGTACAAAAACTATGATGAATATAATAATAACCCGTGATATAATAATAGCTTAATCCTCATATATATAATTTTTAGTTTTCAACAAAGCATATTTATACGCTTATATTAAAAAAAATAGTAATAAATAGCCACAATAATGAATTAGATCTAAGTAAAATATTATGCGAAAGAAATGTATTGTGTTATGTATTCACATTTCTTACTGTTTTATCTCCTACCCCATCGTACCGCTCTGTCAGTTTAGGCTATTGATTGATACATTTGAATATTTTGAATAAGGTTTGTGTGATCAAGTAAGTAAGTAAGTAATTAAGTAGATTTCTTTGTTAGCAATTATTATGCTTTGTACAAGATTATTATTTATTTTACAACATTTTTCCCATTATTTTTATTTAGTATCTGCAATGAGCATTAAAGTTTTTAAATTGGAACTACTTACATGATGTAGAAAGAGTAAAGACAGCCATACATACGTACATTGTTCCTTTTTTGTCGACCAGAAACCTTTCAGACCCAACAACAAACATATTATGTTGTATAGTTGTTGATGGGGCCACCGAACCTACTCTGCTATCTCCACGGTATATGAAAAGTGTAGGCATTGTCTATGTAATTTACCTCTCGGATAATAATAGAACGTATATTATCTCACTATATTACTTCCGCTGCTCTGCCCATCAAGACATAACGACAGCTGATCACAGTGGTGTAGGCTATTTACCGTTTCCCGCTGTTCAAAGAAGGCATAATACTAGTACTAATGGCCATTTGGGACGGGTCCAACTTCGCCTGGGTGTCATTTTAAAATACTTGTGACCAAATGGTATGCAAGGTTGTTTTATTGGCGTGTTGATGATTCACACCGAGGGAAAAACCATACATATTCAATTTATCCATACTGGCAGGGCAAGAACTGTTCAAAGAAATTAGGGAGTCAAATTCCAACTGAATTTTGTTCTGGGTTTCTATCGGCCATAAAACAAATACACCGGAATCGAACCGGCGACCTCCCGAATTAGAGTCTCGCGTCTTACCGCTAAGCTATCTCCATCATACGTAATATGATTATTTATCGCATATAACGACATCGGTCACTCTGATTATAATCTGCCTCAACGTTTAACGGTGTCTATTATTGTAAATGATCTTTTATCGACAAACCGATCGTTTACTGTAATAACATAAGCGAGCGTCTCATCCACGAGATGTGCGTCATCGAGTGCGCGCGAGTGTACTCGTTGTTGTGTTCTGTTGTCTGAGGAGCCGAGGGTCCACGGCGCGGCCTTCCTCAGGCGGCCTCTGTCCCAGGTCAACAACCTTCTCTTACCTCTTCAGTCCGACACCACACACTCACTCACTCACTCACTCACTCACTCACTCACTCACTCACTCACTCACTGACTTACTCGCTCTTTCACTCACTCACTCACTCACTCACTCACTCACTCACTCACTCACTCACTCACTCACTCACTCACTCACTCACTCACTCACTCACTCACTCACTCACTCACTCACTCACTCACTCACTCACTCACTCACTCACTCACTCACACACTCACTCACAAAGAGAGATGACGGAATGGTAATGCTTGTTTACGACCCTCGTTGGTTTTATAAAACCTAGAGCAAACACGAGAACTATGGGCGGATTCGCGCACCCGACGCAGAAAGGACCGGTTCACAAACATACGAATAATAACGAAGTTAAGTGGTATCGGACTAGGTCAGGAGATTGATGGGTGACCACTGACTAACCACTCCCGTTCTGTTATAGCTTTGTTCTTGACTGTTCCAATAAAGATGGGACGGACGAATAAATAATTTAAAATTACGTAATTGTGTATATGCTAAGCTGTTGGTCTATGGACCCTGGTACTTGTAGGTAGAAGCAGGCTACATGCGGGTACCAGACTTCTTCTCAGTAACCCTTCCTCCTTTTGTCATCACCATCATCATCATCATTCATTAATTAGTAATTTGATGGGGGTGTTCGAACAAAATGAAATGTAGGGGGGTAATTCGTTTTAAGATATATTGGGATAATCTAAGGCCACGATCGAGCTTATAAGCAATAGATTGCCGAAATAAAATAAGTATTTGCGCGTGTGGGTGATTTTTTAAACCAGGAAAACTTGATGTTTGTTTAACCTACAGGAACCCTTAGCTTCGCCCCTGACGTCAACGTACAAAACCTCTGCCCATTGTTTCGATTGATGCTGCCCGCACAGCTCACTGTTTTACCGACACGATGACCAAGCCAATCATAATTACAGGACTTACAATGAGACATCCATAATTAGTTCTTGTGGCACAATGTTGGTTTTGATAAGGTTTAACGACAAACAATAGATGTAAATTAAAACGCTGGTGAGTAGACGAAATTAGTTTTTTGTTCGTGAGGAGCTCGCCTGTGGTTGTTCTCCCTTGAGCACTTTTCTCTGCTAAGTAAACTAAAAAAAAAAACTTTGAAATTTTGGTTATACTATGACACAAACTTTTGCCGCGACTGGAAAGCGAACCCTGATCTGACTGCTGTAGCCTTTACGTACCTTTGCTCTGTAGTTAGGTTGAGGAACCGGGGCCATAAAATGCTCTGTAATAATTAAATTGCTACTTCCTGTATTATTAAACATTTCAATTTTTTTTTCAAAGCAAATTTTCACAGAACTTTTAACACGTTTTTGTTAGAAGTAAAAACAAGTATACCTGTAATGAAGGTGCGTCTTTGTTAGTGCGTGTACACGCAATTGAGGGACAAAAACTTAACAAATAGGATGCATGCTGTAAAGATTACACCTGCCATGTGTATTTGTTGTGTGGCTCTAAGAAGTATACATACTAAGTAAGTAGTTAAGTATTTGGATTGTTGTGAGGAAATATTCGAAGTCTGTATCCAGGAAAAACATTGGCTTTATTCACTGAGAAGCTGCAATAAAAATGAGATAAAACAAGTAAACCAAACCGAATTGTTTTCTTATTGTTCTTATTCTGGTTTTGGTTGAATGGTACCGTACGAAATATATTTATTTTTGTTGAGGATAACTGTGTCAAATGTTCGTTTCATTCTATGTTCCTTAATTTTTACTGTATGATGCCCAGCGTACGACGAAATACAAGCTACTCATAGGTTTTGAAAAAAATTACCATTATTTATATATAATTAGCTTGTCAAGTTTAAGAGTTGAAGGATATTTGTCGTATCTTAAAAATGGCATTGAATATCAAATTTTGGAACTAGCGGACTAGATATTATCAAGATGAATAGATATTTAAAAAAATATGTAAAATGTATTGGGTTTGAATAAAATTATACAATTTGAATAGGAGCTAATTCGATCCAAACGTAATAGGCTATCTTTTTATTCCTTTTCTCAAACGTATCTGTAGTTCTTTATAATTCCTAACCGCGCAAATTACCAAATGTTGATATTGAATGCCATTTTAAAGATCCGAACAAAAAATTAAATTCCCACGATTTTCCAGTTATATGTGTTGAACACTCTTACATAAAATGTGACATTTGCATAAACATTACATAAGAATGACGCGTTAAGAGTTTGGAGACATGTGACTTAGACGCAACTCATGCCGAGTGCTTTTAAAGGCTGGTCCACACAGATTTTGAAGACATAATGCATAAGGTTTTAAGACGTTGTTTTAAAAACAACAATGAAACAACGTCTTAAAACTAAAACTTTGTGTGAACGCCAGTACGTGTTTCCTATGATCCAACTTTACGACTACGCGTTAAACCTTAAATCGTATGTCTTAAAAATCTGTGTGGACCAGCCCTAAGGTGAATGGGTATTAAAACTGCCCAAAATTAATGCTTTTTATTATATCATGAGAACGCTTTAAAATATGGAAAACGTTATTATGGTCCTGTCTTTGGTTTTGTATCAGCTAAGCAATGGATTTGAAAACATTCACAGTTTTTTTATCGTTACGATTTTTATTTTATCTATAATTTATTAATTAATAATTACCAAAGATATAAAATTACGATCGTAAAAATATTTGTTTTTGCTTTTTAAACCCATTGTGTAGCTGATACAAAACCAAAGGCAGGAACAGAATCACTTTTTTAATATTTGGAAGCGCGTTCTCATGGTATACCTAATAAAAAACATTAATTTTACGCGCTTTTAATACCCATTCTCGTTAAGCTTTAACCAAGACCACCATTTAACTTAAACAAGTGTGACCAGGTCATCGCGAGCAGAGATAACAACATGAATGAATGAATGAATGAATGGTAAATTGTCACGGTTTCCACGAGCGAGGTAAGCCCTGCGCGCGCATAACCTCTTGTGTGCCGTGAGACTAAGAAAGCGGCTTCCCATCTAAACATTAGAATATTCACGCGTTTAATTAGGCTAAATGATG